>CM076574.1:428863823-428936087 GCA_034641835.2 Pinus albicaulis
TAAGACTTTATTTATAATAAAAGAAGAATAAAGTGACACCAAAAATGACGGTTTTCTACCACATTGGGTTTCCAACTAAAATCCTAGTGTCCTTATGTGATTGATGTGTTTCTCATGTGTTATGGTTTATCTAATTGTTATTGTTGACGGTCATTTCTTAATACATGGATAATGAAATAGTGATGCACTAGTTAAAGTGAAACAAATTATTGAAGATATGAAAAATTATTTATCCGTATAAACATGATTTGCATTAGTTATCCTGGTTCAATTTAATCCATTATATCAAAATTTAACTATATCCATTTTCTAATAGTCTAACACACTTAATTGATATATAAAATCATTTCATAGTATTCCAATCACTAACAAATGTGGAATAAAATAAAATTAACATGAGATAAATATAAGTTATCATACTATAAAAACATTTCATTCAACTTGATAGTAATAAAACAAACACATATGATCCCGAATAAATAATAACATAGAAAACAATAATTAGCTCAATATAATGGAGTAACCAAAGTGAACATGAAATAAAAATAAGCTTTCAAAACACTAAAATAATTCACATAGAAAGACAACACTTAAAGTAAATAAGTCTCTCATTGATTAACTAGGTCAATAATTTCAAGAATAATGACATGCATACTCACATTCAATGATTCAATGAGTTACACAATTCTTACCAATTATGAAATATAGGAAAATAAGTCTCGTTAATTAACTAGGTAAACAATTTTCAAGAATAAGGACATGTATACTTACATTCAATTATTTAATGAGTTACAAAATTCTTACCAACTATGAAAGATATCTTATCATAAGTTTTAAACAACCATAAATTCACATATCTTAACAATAGTGCAAAGTATATAAACTCATACCAATATGTAATACAAAGATAAATATTTTATTATAAGGGACAATGACAATAGTATCAAGACAATGATTAGGGTATAAAAAACTATTGATAGATGTGAACGAATTTCAACAAGTTATGTTTCCTTGACAATATCATGGAAGGGAAATAAATGTGATAGCACAAGTCTTCTCTTTCCTTTAGTCCAACCTCTTAGAACATCTCCCCTACACCGGGTACCGGAACCACCCCTCCCCCTCCTTCCCCAAAATGATTAAAGGAGTTTTTTTTATTTTTATAATTTAGCATGCCCCACACCCTCCTTCCTCCTCCTTCTTTTCAATGATTACAATTTTTTTTTTTTAATATTTTAGGATGCCCCACACCCTCCTCCCTCGTCCTCCTTTTCAATGATTAAAGGGGGTTTTTTCCATTGTTATATCTCATCGTCATGTTATAAAATTGTGATTTTAAATATTAAATTGATGTATTTCGATCTCTATTGTCCCATGAAATTTTTTCTACTATGTTGCATGTTCTACAATTGGGGGACATATTACTATCAAATTATTTTCATGTTTAAATCAAGGTAGATGCCAAGTGGGTGAACATTTGAGCCAATTTGAAATTAGAGAGATAGGTTGTCATATCCTCATTCTATAGAACATTTTAGGGTTTTAAATTGTAATATATCATGGGGATCAATTATCATAATGCATATACAATAATAAGTGTGCAACATAATATACTTAGAGGAAAGACATTGGATATATTAGATTTCATATTTAATCCCTCAAGAAATCACCATTTGAAATATACCACAATATCCATACTTAACTTTGGTAGTATTCATAAAATCTGACATTTCTACATTTAAAAATAAAATTAGAAACCTTTAAAAAAATTAAGAGTTAAAATTGGATACTAGTATTTTTCAGATGTCTTATTAGGGGTTTGTAGCTCCCTTCTGGTTGCTACTAGAAAATTAGTGGAGGTTTTAGCCTCCTACATGTTGGTGCCTACATGTTAGTAAGATATTTTGCAAGTAAAAGATGTAATTAAGACTTTATTTATAATAAAAGAAGAATAAAGTGACGACAACAATGATGGTTTTCTCCCACATTGGGTTTCCAACTAAAATCCTAGAGTCCTTATGTGATTGATGTGTTTCTCATGTGTTATGGTTTATCTAATTGTTATTGTTGATGGTAATTTCTTAATAGGTGGATAATGAAATAGTGATTCACTAGTTAAAGTTAAACAAATTATTGAACATATTAAAAATTAGTTATCCGGATAAACATGATTTTCATTAGTTATCCTGGTTCAATTTAATCCATTATATCGAAATTTAACTATATCTATTTTCTAATAGTCTAACACACTTAATTGATATATAAAATTAGTTCATAGCATTCCAATCACTAACAAATGTGGAATAAAATAAAATTAACACGGGATAAATATAAGTTATCATACTATAAAAACATTTCATTCAACTTGATAGTAACAAAACAAATACATATGATCCCGAATAAATAATAACATAGAAAACAATATTTAGCTCAATATAGGGGAGTAACCAAAGTGAACATGAAATAAAAATAAGCTTACAAAACACTAAAATAATTCACATAGAAAGACAACAGTTAAAGCAAATAAGTCTCTCATTGATTAACTAGGTCAATAATTTCAAGAATAAGGACATGCATACTCACATTCAATGATTCAATGAGTTACACAATTCTTACAAATTATGAAATATAGGAAAATAAGTCTCATTGATTAACTATGAAAGATAGGAAAATAAGTCTCATTAATTAACTAGGTAAATAAATTTCAAGAATAAGGACATGTATACTTACATTCAATTATTCAATGAGTTACAAAATTCTTACCAACTATGAAAGATATCTTATCATAAGTTTTAAGCAACCATAAATTCATGTATCTTAACAATAGTGCAAAGTATATAAACTCATACCAATATGGAATACAAAGAGAAATATTTTATTATAAGGGACAATGACAATAGTATCAAGACAATGATTAGGGTATAAAAAACTATTAATAGATGTGAACGAATTTCAACAAGTTATGTTTCCTTGACAATAGCATGGAAGGGAAATAAATGTGATAGCACAAGTCTTCTCTTTCCTTTAGTCCAACCTCTTAGAACATCTCCCCTACACCGGGTGCCCGAACCATCCCTCCCCCTCCTTCCCCAAAATGATTAAAGGAGTTTTTTTTATTTTTATATTTTAGCATGCCCCACACCCTCCTTCCTCCTCCTTCTTCCCAATGATTACAGTTTTTTTTTATAAATATTTTAGCATGCCCCACACCCTCCTCCCTCCTCCTCCTTCTCAATGATTAAAGGGGGCTTTTTCCATTGTTATATCTCATCATCATGTTATAAAATTGTGATTTTAAATATTAAATTGATGTATTTCGATCTCTATTTTCCCATGAAAGTTTTTCTACTATGTTGTATGTTCTACAATTGGGGGACATATTACTATCAAATTATTTTCCTGTTTAAATCAATGTAGATGCCAAGTGGGTGAACATTTGAGCCAATTTGAAATTAGAGAGATAGGTTGTCATGTCCTCATCCTATAGAATATTTTAGGGTTTTAAATTGTAATATATGATGGGGATCAATTATCATAATGCATATGCAATAATAAGTGTGCAACATAATATACTTAGAGGAAAGACATTGGATATATTACATTGCATATTTAATCCCTCAAGAAATCACCATTTGAAATATACCAAAATACCCATACTTAACTTTGTTAGTATTCATAGAATTTGACATTTCTACATTTAAAAATAAAATTAGAAACCTTTAAGAAAATTAAAATTGTATACTAGTATTTTTCAGATGTCTTATTAGGGGGTTGTATCTCCCTTCTGGTTGCTACTAGAAAATGAGTGGAGGTTTTAGCCTCCTACATGTTGGTGCCTACATGTTAGTAAGAGTTTTTTCAAGTAAAAGATGTAATTAAGACTTTATTTATAATAAAAGAAGAAGAAAGTGATGACAACAATGATGGTTTTCTCCCACATTGGGTTTCTAGCTAAAATCCTAGTGTCCTTATGTGATTGATGTGTTTCTCATGTGTTATGGTTTATCTAATTGTTATTGTTGATGGTAATTTATTAATAGATGGATAATGAAATAGTGATGCACTAGTTAAAGTTAAACAAATTATTGAACATATGAAAAATTAGTTATTCGGATAAACATGATTTGCATTAGCTAAAGTCACATACACACTTAAGTTGCTTGAATAATAGTAGCATACAAAATTCTGAATGTTAGATTGAATTTTAAGGTGAATTAAAAATACTCATTAATGCCCCACCCCTGTTGTTAGTATTTTTCCAAACAATTTGTATGATAAAAGGTCTCTCTAGTAAATCTTAATCACTTAACAGTGTATCAGGGAGAATGGGAAGGAAGCACAAGAATAAGGAATCACAAAGGAAGAGGTCAAGTGAAAAGAAATCAGTGATAGTGATGAATATGATGTTATGGTAATATCAACATTAATAGATCATAAACAACCTGCAACAGATTAAGCCAAATTAGTAAATATCGACACTAAAGGTATCATTTTAGTTAATGATGTTAATTATCATGATTGGAAAGAAAATATGAAGATATTTTTCTTTGAATATGATGTTTACAATATAGTCTATAGTGCTTGTACTAAAACTCCACCGTTAGGACAAGGAATCTAGAAGAATAATGAGGCATTAAATGCAATCTTTCCTAACGTATCTGATTAAGTACTAATTTAGATGATCATACACTCTTTCAAAGGAGGTATGGGATAAGCTAAATGGCATCTATGAAGGATAAGGAAAACTAGTAATGTGGGAGATGTGTTCATTAGAAAAATGATCGTGTAATTTTATTTATGCAACATTAAGTGAATCTAATGGAAATTGGTGTCTATTAAAAGATGAGAGTGACCATGAGATATCAGATGGAGTTACCCATTCAAATGAAGAAAAATTAGACAAAGTTATTAATATTATAATAAAACTTGCTTCTGCCTTGAAAATTACTAATAGTCTTCAGAATAAGTTGCACACATATGAGAATGGTGATCATGATAAATCTATAAATACTGCAGTAGAATCTAAAAAATATTGTGAAGGACTTGAAGCAGAGAGCGTCTCACTAAGATGAGACATTGACAAGTGAGACAAACGCACTGAGGAGCTTATCCAAGTATTCGAAGAACAAGATAATGGGCTTAACAAAGAGATTATTTAATTTAGAACACAACTCGAAGAATTAATAAAGATTGAAGAAGGAATGAGAAAGTAGTATATGGAAATAAAAAAGTGAGTGTCAAAGACTAGAAGTTGAGGTAAGTATTCTAAAAGGTAAATTAGTGGCAAAAGAGAAGCATTTGAAATTTCAGGATAGTACAACAAAATTGGATATTTTTGTTAATCTCTAAATATCCTCATTCATTGAATAAGACATTGGATTTCATGAAATTATTAAAGGAGTTTCTAGTTTGTAGGCTTGTACAAGCAACTTTGAGGATAAAAAATAAAATGTTAAAAATCGAGTAATGAATTAAGAAGTCAACCAAATCAACACCCAACGGAAGTGAAATTTCAAAAGAGATCAATTTACCATCATATTAGAAGTAACAATCCATCTTCTCCTTTGAAAAATAATGTTCAATTTTTTATCTTTCATATCTATGGACACATTGCACCTAATTGCAGAAGTAGATTTTTTATACCTAAAGCAAATAATTACTCCACAAAAATATTATTATTTCCTAGCTACTCAATTTTGTTTCAAAATTATTGTTTTAAATGTAATATATTTGGTGACAAATATGTTGATTGCAATAAGAGAAATTTGAAGAAGAAATATTATGATGCCCCCTTCTATAGTCATGTAAGTTGTTATACATGTAATAATTTAGGACATGTATCAAATGAATGTTGAAACAAATCAATAAGACAAGAAGAATTCTCCCTCTAAAGTAAGCAACCAGACAAGAATAGTGTTACCAAAATATCTAGGAAATATAAATTTAGCAACACTACTCATATTAAGCAGAAAGAAGAAGAAAAAGTAAGGTATTGCCTTGATTTGTGCTCATTTGAAGAAGAAGATGCATTCGCATAGACAGTAGATGAAATCACCACATGTTTGGAGATAAGAAAAAAAATTTGTCTCTCAATAAAAACAAATATGGTAAATTTATTCTTGGAAATAATTCACCAACAAAATTTCTAGGAAAAGGTAGAGGAAAACTTGATAAGTTTACAAAAGTGGTTGGTGCAGTATTAAATCAATGGATAAAGAAAAAAATTTAAGTGTAAGCCAAATTTATCATAAAGTACATATCATTGTGTTTACATCAAATAAATGAAAAGTTATGGAAGAAGACATTGGAAAGGTAATAGAACAATGATTCAAAATTCAATAAAATTGTGTGTTCTAAAGAAAAATTTAGGTAGGAATAAGAAGTCAAGTTCCTCCTCTTCATATTCAGATTAAGGAAGGATGGTTCCTATTGCAGTCCATTATATCTAATGCTTATTTTTGAAAGGACTACAGAAGTGAAGGTTGAGGAAATGATAACTTGATGTTGACTATCAGTTCCAATGGATTAATGGTGTATGATTTGAGGGGGAGTTATGCATGTGTACCTTTATCATTATTCCATATTTTGTTTATCTTGGTAATGTTTATATTACTGATGTTGCATGTGATTAATTGATCGTGATCAAGAAAAAACATGGCATGTTAAATGGGAGTTGTGGCTATGAAAAATCAGTACTTTACATTTTGTATGTGGTTCTTATGAATGACAATCACGTACGTACATGGTACATAATTTAGACAGTCATGTACGTTTTCTATGATAACAAATAAATCACACATATTCAGGGCTAATTGGTCATATTATTCCATCAGTTCATTATTAGCATTCTAGCTCCAATATTGATTTGTTCCAGTCTCTTAATCACTCCAATATGGTACTTAAGAATGGTGTTGGTTCATGGTGACTTTTTAGTTATTGAAAAATATTATTACATTTGTTGATTTGTCTCTTTGTTGATGGAAAGAAGGATGTCATATGATCATAATACAAAATGAAGAGTTGGCACAAATTTATGGGGAGCATTTCCACTGCTTGTAATTGTTCATTGTTGGAATTATGGTTTCTTGAGGAGTCCTTATTGCATGATGTTTTCGATGATGAGTCCACGGTTATTACTATTGTCATCAATCTTATTTTGGTACTGACTACTAGAAATATGTGTTTTTTTCACTATGTCATGGGATATTAATGATGCTTAGGTTGCATGTGGTAAATTTATGGATGGTTCTTTATTATTTTTATTATTGGATAATTCACTCCTTGAGATTCACTTGATCTAGAAGATATGTATGCTATATTATTTATGATAATAAATATGATGCTAAAATGTTCTACTTAGTAACTTGTTATATAAAAGGCACTCTTAGCTTTCATATATGTTGTTGGTGTATGGAGATAATATGAATATGTTGCCTATGGTGCTGTGGTCCAAGATATTGATATTATTTTTTTTCTTTAGTACTCTAGGTCTTCCCATATGTGGAGAAAGTATGTTGACATTGATGACAAGAATTCAAGTATATGAGTCGCTAATAGAGCCTTACTGAATAATCTTTTGTTGTTGCTACAATTTCTTGGTATTGCCTCGATACATAAAATATTTGGTAACATAGCAATATTATATTGTATTATCTACTTGATTTCCTCTTGATAAAGGAGATGTAAATATTATTGTAATTATACCAATCATGTTGTTGTTGTTAGATTATTATGTTTCATATGCCTATATGCTTTCTTCACCGAGATACTTCATTGATGACCTCCTTATTCGTGGTTATGGATGTTATGTATATCTCTTGATGTATGGGTCATGAAAAGACTCATGTTGTAATCATTGTAAAATTCAGTCAGGTATCGACCATTGGGATCAAGTCATCTCATGTATGTAACCCCTAGTATTTTGGGTGATTGAAGTAAAATTTGTATCAAATTTATAAACACATTATTTTGCTAACTGACCATAGATTCATTTGTGGTAGGAAATTTCATGGAAAGCCATTTACTTGAATCATAAAGAATTTTTCATTTATTACATATCTTTAGAGGGTCCATCATATCCTCAAGGGGAGCATTTTCAGTATGAAGACATCATAGTTCATATCAGCATATCTGACTTAGAGTGATTAGCACTACATAGGAAAATAATTCGTTCAATCTTATTTGACCGTTTTCCCTTGATTTCAAAGGGGGATATGTTGAAAAGTGTAGCTAGGATTGGTCTTCATATTGACTATGTAATTATGTATTTATGTAAAATAGAAGACAAGGATAATAAAATGAAATTTTTGTTATGTTTGCTTCATGGGTTTCATGAAGAAGGTTTTATTATAGGTCAATAGAATTATTCTTGATGTCTATTAGGTTGTATATTCTAGTTATAAATATAATTAAAGGTCATAAATATGAAGAATCTAGTCATCTAAAATGCTCTAATACCTTGTGGAAGAATGGCTCCTTGGCCTACAAAGATACTCCCTTAACAATACATTGAATAAAGGTATTAATCAATGATGGTAAACTATATAAGTGAATATAATACAATCTTGTTTGACTAAAAGGAGTAATATTATATATATATATATATATATATATATATATATATATATATATATATATATATATATATATATATATATATGAAGCTCATTGCTTTTAGAATTGAGGATTGCTACGAGAAAAGCAGTTGTGGGACAGGAGAGGATTTCGAAGATGCGGAAGATACAGAAAAAGGGACAAAAGTTTGTGGATATTTTGCGCATAACAAAATGGATCAAAAAGTGGAAACTTCAGACCAGTACAAAGTGAAATTCAAGGTTAAATCTGGTATACAAATCACGGTTAAGGAAGTGTGGATATAGTACAATAGTCTGATATATATTTAGTTAGGTGCATATATTTTTTGGGTGTTTTTCAGTGATTTCATAGTGAAAGAATATTATTTACCTTCCTAATGTAAAATAAACAAAGCAAATATAACATATCCCAAGTGAAGTAAACTCAAGGTAATAATAAGTAAAGAGTCTCGAGTGACCTGGCCTAATATCGGAACAATTTTGTGAAAATACACTAATATATATAAATAATAAATATACTTGAATATCAATCAAGGAAGGAGTGTTTGATAAATCGAGTCAACGAAGATAGACTTAGAGATCGAGTTCTCTAGTATTGGTGCAAAACAGTGCAGGTTGGTGCAGAAAATAAAAGTTATTGTTGGAGATCGACAAAGAAGAAGTACCAAGGTCTTGGAAGCATATATAGGTCAACGGTATCAGTCTTGGTCATGGTACTTGTCATTTTAAAATATAAAAGAATAATTTCTTGTGGGATTTCCTCTCCAAGAGGCAGACATTTTTCCCTAGCTCTAGGAGCCTGAATTTTTGATCTCGTGTATTTTGATAGGTGACTTGATGAAAGAATAAATGATATAAAAAAGAGAAAACATATGTAACTCAAGTAAGATAACAAGTAATTATCAAGAAGAAAATTTGAATTAATCACCAACAGTCTAAATTTTCAACATGGAATTAGACCTAAGGTGCTGAACACAAGAAGACGCTCCAGAAACCAAAGATCAATGTTTGCATGAAAAGTTATATCAGTTTGAAAAGACGACAAGCTATTTCAAGAAATATCTTCATCTCATTCAAAGGATAAACTCATCAAGAAAATAATATTTTCCATCAAAGATTTATATTCAGAAATATTGTTGGAATAAGCATCACCTTTTGAAAACATACTTTATCATCAAGGATCCAAGCACACCTACATTTGATATTTCAATCCATGAAGAAGCTTCTGACTTCATCTTCATCATCATCAAGGAAGCTTCAACTCACTCTACTCAAGTAAGTATCTATGACCTTACTTAAATCTTTCAAGATGACTTATTGTAAAGAGAGAAACAAATTTGTTGGGTCATCAAAATTTAGTGCATGGAAGAAGAGGACATATTGGAATTTAATTGAAGATGAAGTCATGGATTACATCGAAGGATCTAAAATTAAACCATCAAAATAATATTCTCTAGATCATGCCATGTATATGAAAGGAAAAAACAGAGCATAGAGGATTATCATATAATCCCTTTAGGATTCACTCATTCCATATGTATCAAAACTAAAGTTTTCTAAAGAAATATATGAGAAACTAGTGTAGTTATTCTCTGTGACTACTGTAGGAGAAGCAATCTATTTGAGAAAAGAACTATAAAAAATGAAATTATCAAGATAATAAGGAATCACTTCATACTTTATGAGGATTTTTGAAATAAGAGACCAACTTCAGGAACTAGGATAAGTAATGTCTGACACTTAGATGACTACAATGGTGCTCAATGCTCTACTAGAAGAATGGGGAAACTTCACTTTAAGTTTATACGAGAAGAAAGAAGCAACACCATTCTATGATTTTTGGTCTCTATGGAAAATAGAGGAAAGAAAATTGAAAGAAAAATTTGATACAAGATCAAGTGTAGGGAATCAAGCCTTTTTGGCCATATACAGGAATAAAGGCTATATTTATTTATTCAACATAGGTGAGAATGAGTGACAATGATTGACTGTGTTGGAAATGTTTGGCTATGGTTGATTAAAATGATTAAAATGTAAATCTTATTAACATTACTTATTCATATTAATCTTGATACTATTTCTATTAACAATATTAATTTTAATATCATTAATACTATTAATGATATTGTTACAAAGAATATATATTTTTCAATTTCAATTTTATTAAAGGGTTTTACAAGCCCTCACATTCTTAATTATTTTAAAGAAAAGAGAATTATAATAACTTAAACAATTATTATACTTATTCAGATATTATTTAGATATTATTTTAATTATAATTAGTTTAACAATTTAAAAAAATATAACTATAATTAATTATTATAATTATTAATTATAATTGAGGCTGGCCATGAGGGTTAACCATGGATGACTATGGCTAAGCAAGGTTGTGTACCATTGAGCATTGGTGAGAATGAGTGACACTAATTGAGGGGTGTGTTGGAAATGTTTAACCATATTTAATTAAAATGCTTAGAATATAAATATTATTAATTATTAAAATTAATGTTAATAGTATTTATATTAACAACCTTAGTTATAATAGCATTAATTATTTTAATCATATTGTTAAAGTGAATAAAATTTTAAATTTATTTTTATTAATAATTATATTGTTAATTATTAAGAAGGAAATATTATTATTCTTATTTATCAATATTAACGTTACTATTATTTTTTGAACAATATTAATATTCTTAATAGTATTAATATTATAATGTAGATGTTATTATCTTAATAATACTAAATATTAAAAAATGTAAAACTTTATTTAGATTGTTAAGATTACACATTATTTTTTAAACATTATTAACATTTTATTTTATAGTATTACTAGTAATATTGCCTTTATTATGATTTTTAAATCTAATATTATTTATTAATATTAACGTTAATATTATATTTTTCAACAATATTAATATAATTAATCATATCACTATTATAATGTAAATGTTATGATCTTAATAACATTAAATATTAAAAAATTTAAAAATATTAATACTACAAATATTATTTTTTAAACATTATTAATATTATATTTAATGCTATTATTAATAATATTCTTTTGAACATAAATTTCAATTCTTATTTTCATTATTTATCATAATAAAAAATAGCAATAATAATAATAATATACATTTAAATTTTAATTTTCAATCTAATATAAAATTTATTATAAACCCAATATTGTAATAGTATAAATGTTAAATTATTGTAACAATATAATCATAAATCTAATTTAAATGTAACCAAATATTATAACCTTATAAACCCAGAATTCATCAAGGTTGACCATGATTATAAACCCAAGGGATTTATATTAAAACCTATCAATAATATTATAAACCATATCAATAACATTATACTCTATGTATATGAACCCTTATATTAATAAACCCAAGGGATTGAAATGATAAAACCAAGAGAATAATAAACCTAAGGTGTTAATACTAAAATTTCAAGGGATTATAAACCCAAGCGAATAATATCATAGCACAAGGGATTAATATTATAAACCTAAGCTAAATAAACCTTGAGATAGATATGTTATGTATATGAACCCTTATATTAGTAAACCCAAGTGATTGATATTATAAACCCAAGGTGTTAATACTAAAATTTCAAGGGATTATAAACCCAAGTGAATAATATTAAAACCCAAGAGATTAATATTATAAACCTAAGGTAAATAAACGCTAAGAAAAATATTTAAAACCCTAATATAGATATTGTAAACCTTAGAATTATCATGGTTTCCCATTGTTGATTTTCATATTCAGACAATATTTGTCACAATGCGACATTGCCTCGTGGTTGACCATGGTTGATTTTCATATGTAGGAAATATTTTATCACAATGCAAAGTTTGACCATGGTTGATTTTCATATTGAGAAAATATTCGTCATAATGTGACATTGGACTATTGTTAACCATGATTATAAACCAAGAATATTCATAGTATACCAAAGGATAACTATTATAAACGATATGAATAATATTAAAGAATAGGAATAATAACACTTAGATTAATAAACACAAGGGATTAATACCAAAAACCCAATAGAATAATATTAAACCCAACAGATAAATATTATAAATCCAACGTATCTTAGCCCTGATATAAATCTTATAAACAATAAAATAAACATGGTTGACGAGGGTTTACCATGCTCGATTGTCATATTCAGACAATATTTTCCACAATGTGATGTTGGACCATGGTTGATTTTTATATTGACACAATATTTGTCACAATGTGACACTGGACCATGGTTGGCCACTGTTTACCATGATTATAAACCCAAGGGTTTTTTATTAAATCTCAGGAGATTATAAACCCAAGTGAATAATATTAAAACCCAAGGGATTACTTTTATAAACCTAAGGTAAATTAACCTTAAGAGAAATGTTTTAAACCCTAATATATATATTGTAAACCTTAGAATTATCGTAGTTGACCATTGTTGATTTTAATATTAAGGGGATTAATATTATAAGCCCAAGGTAAATAAACCCTAAAATAATTATTATAAACCCTAAAATAAACATGGTTTACTATGGTTTATCACGATCTATTTTCATATTGAGACAATCTTTTTCATAATGTGACGTTGAACTATGGTTGATTTTCATATTCAGACAATATTTGTGAGAATGTGACATTGAAGGATGCTTAACAATGATTGACCATGGTCAATTAAAATTTCCAATGGTTTACCATTGTTGACAATGGTTAATTTTCATATTGAGACTATCTTTATCACAATGAGATGTTGCACCATGATTGATCAAAGTCGACTATGATGATCAACCCAAGATATTTCTATTAAACCTGAGGAATAGCATTATAAACTATATGAATAAACCCAATGGTTAATCATTGTTGATCATGGTTGACTATTTTTTACCATGGTTGATTTTCATATTGATGCAACCTCTGTCATTATATGATGTCATTCCATGCTTTAAAATGATTATAAACCCAAGGGATTTATATTAAAAGCTATGAATAATATTATAAACCCTATGAATATTATTATACCTTATGTATATGAACCATTATAATAATAAACCTAAGGGATTGATATTATAAAGCGAACAGAATAATCAACCCAAGGTGTTAATACTAAAATCTCAGGGGATTATAAACCCAAGTGAATAATCTTAAAGCCCAAGGTATTAATATTATAAGCCTAAGGTAAATAAACCCAAAGACAATTATTTTAAACCCTATGATAGATATTGTAAACCTTAGAATTATCATGGTTTCCCATTGTTTATTTTCATATTCAGACAATATTTGTCACAATGCAATGTTGAATCATGGTTGACCATGGTTTATTTTCATATTGCATAAATCTTTTATCACAATGCAACTTTCGGCCATGGTTGATTTTCATATTGAAAAATATTTGTCACAATGTGACGTTGGACTATTGTTTACCATGATTATAAACTAAGGGGATTCATATTAGACCAAAGGATAAATATTATAAACCTTATGAATAATATTAAACCATACAAATAAGAACCCTTAGATTAATAAACTCAAGGGATTAATACTAAATACCCAAGGGAATAATATTAAACTCAAGGGATAAATATTATAAAACCAATGTATATAAACCCTAAGATAAATATTATAAATCATAAAATAAACATGGCTGACGAGGGTTTACCATGCTTGATTGTCATATTGAGAAAATATTTTCCACAATGTGACATTTGACCATGGTTCATTTTTATATTGACACAATCTTTGTAACAATGTGATAGTGGACAATGCTTGACCACCGTTGACCATGATTATAAACCCAAGAGAATAATATTAGACCCAAGGGAGTAATATTATAAACCTAAGGTATATAAACCCTAAAATAAATATTATAAATGCCAAAATTAACATGGTTGACTAAAATAAATATGTTTCACTATGAATTTGGTTGACCATGGTTGACTATGGTTGAATACGGTTGGGAGTAATATTAAACCCAAGGAATGAATATTACCAACCCAATCTAATTATTTAAATCCATGGGATTTTTATTAGACCAAAGTATTAATATTGTAAACCCTATGAATAATAGTAAACACTATTAATATGAACCCTTAGATAAATAAAACCAAGGGATTGATATTATAAATCCACAAGAATAGTAAACCCAAGGGATCAATACTAAAAACCCAAGGGAATAATATTACACCCAAGGGATAAATATTATAAACATAAGGTATATAAACCCTAAGATAAATATTATAAGCCCTAAAATGTTTATGGTTGACCATGGTTGATTTCCATATTGAGACAATTTTTTTCACAATGTGATGTTGCAACATGCTTCACCATGGTTAGCCATGACTTATTTTCATATGTAGGTAAATGTGGTTGACTATGGTTGACCATGTTGGGCCATTCCAAATTGGGTAGACCCTACTTGGCCATTAAGAATGAGTATACCTTTCTAGGGTGAGAGGGATAACAATGGTTGACCAAGGATAACCATGATTGTGTAAGGTTAACCATGGTTGAGTATGGCCAAGTAAGGTTCTATATCACTCAACATAGGTGAGAATGAGTGACAATGATTGACTCTGTTGACAATGTTTGGCCATGGTTAATTAAAATGATTAAAATGTAAATCTTATTAATATTACTTATTGATATTAATCTTAATACTATTTCTATTAACAATGTTAATTTTAATATCATTGATACTATTAATGATATTGTTACAAAGAATATAATTTTTTTATTTCAATTTTATTAAAGGGATTTACAAGCCCTCAAATTCTTTTTTATTTTAAAGAAATGAAAATTATAATAATTTAAATAATTATTATACATTTTTAGATATTATTATATTTATTTATTCAACATAGGTGAAAATGAGTGACAATGATTGACTGTGTTGGCAATGTTTGGCTATGGTTGATTAAAATGATTAAAATGTAAATCTTATTAACGTTACTTATTGATATTAATCTTGATACTATACTCTGATTGGGCGGGAAATCTAGATGATAGAAGATCAATTACGGGTTACGCTTTCAACATTGGTTCCGGGGTCATCTCTTGGTGCAGCAAGAAGCAGCATACTGTTGCTTTATCCTTGGCAGAAGCAGAATATCAAGCTATGTGTGCAGCGACATGTGAGGCAGTTTGGTTGCATAGACTTCTCCAAGATGCATGGGAAGAACAGATAGAAGCTACAACCATCAATTGCGACAATCAGAGTTCCATCAAATTGGCTTACAATCATGTGTTTCATAAAAACACTAAGCACATCGACACTCAATTTCATTTTGTTAGGGAGAAAGTGCAGTCCAAAGAGATTTTTGTAGAGCATTGTAATTCTTGTGATAACATGGCTGATATATTCACTAAGCCACTAGGAAGACTAAAGTTTGATTTGTTTAGGGATACATTAGGTGTGTTTAAAAATCCCTTTCTCCATTAAGGGGGGGTGTTAGAAATTAATGGAGAATAGGTTACGTAGTTATGATTTTCTCTTTATTTGACATTCAGTTCCTATTAATTAGGAATCTGTTTTGCCTATGTATCTATTTAATTCTTGATGCTTAATGAAGAATTCCAAGCGAATGCATTTGCTGGTGGGAGCTCCTGGTGATCTGCACCTGTGAGCTCCCGTGTGTTTGTCCAAACTTCTGTCTTCTGCAATTTGTTGACACTATTAACAACATTAGTTTTAATATCATTAATACTATTAATGATATTGTTACAAAGTTTTTTTTTTTTCAATTTTATTAAAGGACTTTACAAGCCCTCACATTCTTAATTATTTTAAAGAAAAGAGAATTATAATAACGTAAATAATTATTATACTTATTTAGATATTATTATATTTATTTAGATATTATTTTAATTATAATTAGTTTAACAATTTAAAAAAAATTAGTTAGAATTAATTATTATAATTATTAATTATAATTAAGGCTCGCCACGGCTTATTATGGTTTAAGAGGGTTAACCATGGATGACTATGGCTAAGCAAGGTTGTGTACCATTGAGCATTGGTGAGAATGAATGACACTAATTGAGGAATGTGTTGTAAATGTTTAACCATATTTAATTAAAATACTTAGAATGTAAATATTATTAATTATTAAAATTAATGTTAATAGTATATATATATATTAACAACATTAGTTATAATATCACTAATACTTTTAATCATATTGTTAAAGTGAATAAAATTTTAAATTTATTTTTATTAATAATTATATTCTTAATTATTAAGAAGCAAATAGTATTATTCTTATTTACCAATATTAACGTTAATATTTATTTTTTAATATTATTAGTATTCTTAATAGTATGAATATTATAATGCAGATGTTATTATCTTAATAATACTAAATATCAAAAAATTTAAAACTTTATTAAGATTGTTAATATTACACATTATTTTTTAAACATTATTAATATGGTATTTAATAATATTATTAGTAATATTTCCTTTAATATTATTATTATTACTAATATTGCCTTTAATATGATTTTTAAATCTAATATTATTTATTAATATTAATGTTAATATTATATTTTTAAACAATATTAATATAATTAATCATATCAATATTACAATGTAGATTTTATTATCTTAATAATATTAAATATTAAAAAATTTAAAACAGGTAATGCTACCAATATTATTTTTTAAACATTATTAATAATATTCCTTTGAATATAAATTTCAGTTCTTATTTTCATTATGTATCATAATAAAAAATAGCAATAATAATAATAATATACATTTAAATATTAATTTTAAATCTAATATAAAATTTATTATAAACCCAATATTTTAACATTATAAATGTTAAATTATTGTAACAATATAATCATTAAATCTAATTTAAATGTAACCAAATATTATAACCTTATAAACATTAAAATATTGTAACAATATAAGCATTAAAATTAATTTAAATTTAATGTTTACTCGAAATTAAATGACAATAGACTTAATAATTATATTGTTAATTATTAAGAAGCAGATATTATTATTCTTATTTATTAATATTAATGCTAATATTATTTTTTTAACAATATTAATATTCTTAATAGTATTAATACTATAATGTAGATGTTATTATCTTAATAATACGAAATATTAAAAAATTTAAAACTTTATTAAGATTGTTAATATTAAACATTATTTTTTAAACATTATTAATATTGCATTTAATAATATTGTTATTAACGTTGGCTTTAATATTATTCGTAATATTGCCTTTAATATTCTTTTTAAATCTAATATGATTTATTAATATTGATGTTAATATTGAATTATTTAACAATCTTAATATAATTAATCATATTAATAATATAAGGTAAAAGTTATTACCTTAATAATGTTAAATATTAAAAAATTTAAAATTATTATTACAACTATTATTTTTAAACATTATTAATATTGTATTTAATGATATTATTAATAATATTCCTATGAATATAAAGTTGAATTATTATTTTCATTATTCATTAAAATAATAATAATAATAATAATAATATACATTTAAATATTATTTTTAAATTTAACATAAACATCATTATAAACTGTAAGAGTATAAATATTAAATTATTGTAACAATATAAACATTAAAACTAATTTAAATTTAACCCAATATTATAACCTTATAAACAACAAAATATTGTAACAATATAAACATTAAACCTAATTTAAATTTAATGTGTACTCGAAATTAAATCACAACAACTTTATGGAAAACTTCCTTAACCTCTTATCTTGATTGGGATTTCAAGAAACATTCATCAATATATTTTGGGCCTTCTACTGTTTTGAATATTTTTATGTCTTACTGTTTTGAATATTTTGATGAGAGTAACTAAATATATTATCCAAAACTTTGTATTTTATTCTTCGACTAAATTTTCAATTGAAATAGAAAATCAAGCAATTTAAACAAATGTGTAGATTTGCACTCTGAAGTTTGACAAAATATAGAAACTACGAATCAATTTCACTTGAAACAACACAAGGAAATGATCAAGGGAATATATTTCGCATAAAATCAAACTGCAATCAATAAAAGCACACCCCCAAAAAGCCAAGGAATAATAAAAAAATATTGTGTCAAACCCGGAACGATTTTCAAACCATCCGGTCATATTGCATAACATAAGTAAAGTAAACATAATTCTTCTGCTAAAATAAAATTAAAAAAACGAGTCCAAACTATTTCTTTTATTTCTTTTATTAATTGTTTTATAATTAAACTGCCCCAGGGTCTTATAAATAATATAAAGAGACACAATAATGGGGACAAGAAAATCGTGCAAAATTAAACAAAAGGGAAAAAATGATAATAAAGTGTTCATCAAAATTCAGAAACTGCAGAAACATGTACACCATGCTTGTTGCAGCGACCTGATTGGATTTGTCCTTCGGGCGTCTCCTAGAATTCCTTTTCTGAATTTTCGCCATCTACTATTATTGGTATGAAAGTATTGCAACAATTTTTGCAATAATGTATCCAACCTGCAACCACTCAGAAGCATAAGCAGCAAAAATATAGAGTAGGCTTAGTTAATATGAAAGTTTAACATTAAAAAATGATAATATCCCATGCACATAGTAAAACAAGTCTATTACTCACAAGCTTTTCGATGATCATTTCACGATTTATAACCCTGTGATAAAATGGCTTCTTTGCAAAGAAAATAAATGAAGCATAGAATCTTTGGAACGCTCCAACAACAAGGCAGCAACGTATATGCCTCTTGTGTAAAGAGCATGTGGCACAACCAAAATATGAACATAGAGCCATTACACATAACCACGCCATATTAATTACAAAGGATAATAATAAAACTGACCCACATAACCTTGTAAGAGTTATGAGAAAGATAGTGCACCTAAACGTGTCCTTATTTCTGTAAGTTTCAACATTTATATGTTTCAGAATGCAAACCGACATCAGTTTCAAAGTTTTGCTCTAATTTTTTAATTTCATTTTCTCTAATCCTTCATACTCTAATCCTTCATAATTGTAGATAAAGAGGAGGCACAACAAATTTTTAATGATAATTTGATAGAAAAATAATTTAAGTAGGGTTTAAACACTTGATTTAGAAATGCAAGGAGGTTGTGGTTTTTAATTTCATTCATTGATGGAGTAGTGACAATGAGAATATACCAGCATCTTTCAATTTAAACCATTAGATGAAAAAGATTAAAGTAACCAATTCCAACAGGGAACACCTATCGACATAAATATATATACATACATACATACATATATATATATATATATATATATATATATATATATATATATGGCTCCTCACCTCTGAGGTTAGTTTTACGATTGAAACCCCTCCCAAGTAAATTATCGGTCCCTAGTTACTATTACTGTTTGTTACCCTTTGTTTCTCTATGCCTTGTGCACGGGATATTCTCTCTGGTAAGTCAAATCAATTTGGGAACTACATAACCCTATAGTTTGGTATTCCTTGAAAATCGATCTTCAGATAAGCCCTAGACATAAAATTTAAGTTACAAGTTCTCTTCTTCTTTTTTTCCGGTTTAAGTTTTGCACCCCCTTATTAATTTCTGATTGGATTTTCTTTCTACATTCCCCATGACAACCTTTGTTCTTACAAAGTGTAGTATCTTAGCATCTCAATGGAGCTTACTCTATTGGAAACTTGACATAGGTATTTTATTTTATTTTATTCCAAAAAATCTCAAGTACCTACTTTCCCATATAGATTTTTATTTTTCTCCTATTCCCATTCACTTTTTCCTATTTTTCTTGAAAATTTTATTTCCTGACGAATTTTATTGATGTTAAGGGTTGCAACATTCCTTCTGTCTAGGTAAAATAACACTAATCATCCCCTGGACAAGTAATTTCTTGGCCCCGTTGTCACATTTACAACTTTGTATTCCTGTTTTTTTTTTTCCAATTTTTCTTCTTTCTATGGAAATATCAATAACTTCTAATATCGTCCCTCTATTTTCCTACCATGAATTATTTCTTATTCAAGTTCCATTTAGGAAACGTAACCGAGAAAAATTAAGTCACACTAATTGTAGAATCTGAAATGGCCACTGCTCTCTAAGCTAGCTAATAAACTAGAATAATTATGACATATAAAAAGCCAATGAAGGACAATAAAACTAAAAACAAAGATCAATTGAGATCATTGCTCAACTTATAAATCTCGCATTGCTTCATCTATCTAAATACATTCTTATATAATAAACCTATTACTAATTCTATTTTTTATGAAATACTAATTATTTATTCTGACTACTGCCAATGATTCTGAGCACTGGCCATCCTAATAAATATTTAAGCATTATTCTCAACACTCCCCCTTAATGCTTAATGAGGGCTTACTAACTTATCTCTTAGTGCCAAAAACTAATCTTTTGCAACTGCTTTGGTGAAGATATCTGCTAGCTGATGCTTAGTATTTATGTGCTTCAATTCAACATAATTCTTTTGCACCAAATCCCGAATGAAGTGATATTTCATGTCAAAATGCTTTGTCCTGCTATGATGAACTGGATTCTTTGCTAACTTGATGGCACTTACATTATCACAATAAATCATTGTAGGCTAAATTTGTTTCTCTCCAATTTCTTCCAAAATTTTTCTAAGCCAAAGAGCTTGTGTACCTGCTCAAGTAATTGCAACATACTTCGCTTCTGTGGATGAGAAGGCAACAATTCTTTGTTTTCTTGAGCTCCAAGTAATCAAACCAGAACCAGAAGAGAAACAATTTCTAGATGTGGAGTTACGGTCATCCACACTACCTCCCCAATCTGAATCACTAAATCCAACTAGATTGAAATTTTCAGCAGAGTAGTAATGAATACCAAAATTTAGAGTGTCTTTCACATACCTTAAAATTCTCTTGGCTGCCTTCACATGTATTTGAGATGGATTTGTCATATACCTTGAAATAAGTGAAACTGAAAATGCAATATCAGGTCTTGTGTGGGTTAGAAACATCAAGCTCCCCACAATACTTCTGTAAGTTGTCTCATCAACTAAATTAGAACCATCATCCCTACATAATACAACTCCTTGAGCACTTGGAGTAGGGGATCCATTACAATCAAGCATATCAAATTTCTTCAACATATCATGTGCATACTTTGTCTGGAAAATGAAAATTTGGTCCTTAGTTTGATAAACCTCCATTCCTAGAAAATATTTCATGAGACCTAGATCTTTCATCCCAAATTCATTCATCATAGAAACTTTGAACTCATTATTCATTTTGGAACTACTACCCATATACAATACATCATCAACATACAAACTTATGATCAAAATATCAATATCTTCTTGTTTGTAGTAAAGGGTAGGATCATTCTTACTTCTCTAAAAGCCTTTCTTCTGAAAGTATCCATCAATCCTAGCATACCACGCTCTTGGTGCTTGCTTGAGACCATGCAAATCCTTCTTCAACTTGTAGACATTATTCTCTTTTTGTTCCACTTCAAAACCTTGTGGCTGCTCCACATATACTTCCTCTTCTAAGTACCCATTCAAGAAGGCAACTTTCACGTCCATGTGATGTACACTCCACCTTTCTAAGCTGCTAATGAAATCAACATTCTAATGGTCTCTTGTCTTGCTACTGGTGCAAATGTCTCTTCATAATCAATTCCATACTTTTGTGTGAATCCTTTGGTAACTAATCTTGCCTTGTGTCTTTCAACGCTCCCATGATTGTTAAATTTGGTCTTGAAGACCCATTTGGTGCCAATATTTTTCTTGTCATGCAGAAGCTCTGTCAATTCCCAAGTGTCATTCCTGTGAATGGAATCTATCTCTTCCAGCATAGCTTGCACCCAAACCTCATTAGTGCATGCATCTTCAAAACATGATGGTTCAAAATTAGCCTTGGCTAATAAAAAAAAATTCAGTATCTCACCTACTGAATTTTTGTCATGTGATTGATTTGCAGTCCTTTGATATATGTCACTCAATCTCCTTACCTTCCTTGTAGAACTTGGAGAAGAAGTTGGACTTGAAATTGATGCTGATGAAATTGATGAAGGACTGCTTGGTGGAGTTAAACTACTAGATACATAATCATTAGTTGGCTCCTCAATATCAGCAATTATATCATCACTCAGAACAAATTTTGTCTTCTCAACATGGCCTTTTTGATGACCATAAACTCTCCCTTCATCAAAAATTACTTCTCTTGATACAATAAGATTTATAGTGACGGGATTATACAATTTATAAGCCTTGCTTGTCTCACTATACCCAATGAAAATGCATAACTCACTCTTTTCATCTAAATTTTTCCTATTTTGATCAAGCACATGCACATAACCCAAACAACCAAAAACTTTGAAATGATTAACATTAGGATTTTTTTCATACCAAGCTTCATAAGGAGTCATCTTCTCTAGTGCACTAGTGGGGCTACAATTGAGGATGTACACTTCTGTAGCAACTGCATCTCCCCAATAAGAATTTCTCAATCCCTTAGTTTGTAACATTCACCTTGCCATTTCAACCACAGTGTGATTCTTCCGTTCAGATACGCCATTCTGTTGGGGTGTGTATGTTGTAGGATGTTACCTACTGATGCCATTCATATCACAATAACTCTGGAAAGCTTTTGAGTAGAATTCGCCTCCACGGTCAGTCCACAAACATTTGATCTTGGACCCTTTCTCATTTTCTACAAGTGCCTTGAACTTTTTGAATGTATCCAAGGCTTCACTTTTGGCCTTCAAAAGATATAGCCAACAATTTCGTGAGTAATCATCAATAAAAGTGATGAAATATGATGACTTACCCAAACTGTTAGTCTGCATAGGACCACGTATGTCTGAATGAACAAGCTAAAGTGGGTGATGAGCCCTCCATGCATTTCCCTTTGGGAACCTTTCCCTTGCATGCTTGCCTTTAGCACATCCTTCACAAACCTCCTTGTTCTCCTCTACCTTGGGCAAACTAGAAACTAATTCATTTGAGGTTAGAAGCTTCAAACTTTGAAAAATTAAATGCCCATACCTAAGATGCCATAGCCAATTTGAATCCTGATAAGCCATATTTGCAAGGGTGTTGCTATGTTCATCAAACCTTAAGGGAAACATATTATTTCTTGTCATAGGCACAACAGTGATCACCCTATTTCCCTTATTATTATCATAGATACTACATGTCTTATTTTCAAAGACTAATTTATAATTTTTCTCACGTAGCTGCCCAACACTTAACAAATTGTGCTTCAATTGTGGAGTATAATAAATATCATGAATACTCTTTATACCTTTTTTTTTCTGGATCTTCGTAGCTCCTTTGGCAGCAACCTCCAAATATTTATCATCACCAAGCTTGACCTTAGATTTAAAACTTCCATCCTTGGCTAAAAACAATTTCTCATTCCCTGTCATATGGTTAGAGCATCCAGAATCTATGTACCAAACATCTTTACTAGTATTTTCACCTTTGGCATAAGATAAAAATAGGTGATCTGGAGGATACTCATTACTTTCTTGAGCATAGTTAGCATTTTTACCTTTTTTCAATCTGCATTCTCTTTCAAAGTGGCCATATCTATTACAATAGTAACATTGAACATTTCTCTTATCAAATCTGCCTCTACCTCTTCCTCTGAAACTACCTCTTCCTCTTGAGTCACCTCTGCCTCTACCTCTAGAGAATTTTTGGCTTTGCCATTTACCTCCATCTTGATTGGTTTTGGCACTACTGCTACTTGCATCTTCATTATGTTTAATTTGTAATTTAGAGGAAAAAGCTTTCTCAACAACTTCAAAAGTTTCTTTCAATCTATCTACATGAGACATGAGAGATCCAACCAATTGATTTAACTTTAATTGTGTCAAATCGTTGCTTTCTTCTAATATTATGGCAACATTATTCCATCTAGATGTTAAAGATCTCAATAACTTTTTTATTAAAACTTCATTACTTACCATTTCCCCAAGTGTAGCCATTTTATTGACCACATCTTTGACTCTCACACAATAGTCACTTATACTTTCAGCTTCTTGCATCTTCAGATTCTCAAACTTTCTCTTCAATGTCTGAAACTTGACAACCTTAACTTGATCACTACCTTGGTAAGCTTCTTGAAGAGTCTTCCAGGCATATTTGGCAATTGTTGCTTCTGATATTCGTGGAAATTATCTCTTATCAAGAGCTATCTGAATATGAAACAATGCTTGAGCATTCTTCTTCCCTGCTTCCTTTCTTGTTGTTTTTTCATTGGCTGTAAGGGCATTCCAATCTCCTGGCTCATCATAACCTGATTCAACAATCTCCCACAAATATTTTCCAATGAAAAAGTTCAGCATCTTAATGCACCAATAATCATAATCGTTCCCATCAAATCCTGGAACAGGCATGTTATAATTCGACATTTTTAACTTTGGTGAAATTCCAACAATTAAAAATTTAACCCAAAACAATTTTACCTGCTCTAATACCAAATGCAGAATCTGAAATGGCCACTACTCTCTAAGCCAACTAATAAACTAGAATAATTATGAAATATAAAAAACCAATGAAAGACAATAAAACTAAAAACACAGATCAAATGAGATCACTGCTCAACTTGTAAATCTCACATTGCTTCATCTATGTAAATACATTCTTATATAATAAACCTATTACTAATTCTATTTTTTAGCAAATACTAACTATTTATTTTGACTACTGCCAATGATTTTGAGCACTGGCCATCCTAATAATTTGTTGCACTAATTCTTAATAACATAGAATCACAAAATCTGCTGACTAATTACATAAATATTTCAGCATTATTCTCAACACTAATCCCCAGTTCTATGTTCCAGGAAAATTATCGTTGTGCATACTATGTGGGGTTGTCGTGGAATGTGGCGCGACCACAATTTTACTCCAAAAATATATATTTAATTATCTTACGAGGTCAACCTATGGTCCGTCAATTTACACATGGTTTTAGCTATTCCTATTTTGTTACGAGTCAATTAGGGATAGGGGTATTTTGTAGTTCAGATCTTATTTTAATATAAATGCACTCCATTTGACTAGTTGCAAATATTATGGTGGTCTCGTTCAACTAATTCCCTCACTTGCATTTACATTTCAGCATTATATATATATATATATATATATATATATATATATATTCATTCTTGTTTTATTTCTCAAAGCTATAGATATATCCTCGTTGTTGTTGGGTAACTACTCTTTTTATTGCAATATAGTCACTTAGATAAAGAAAAAAATTATCTAATAAATGTGGTTTTTTTTTAAATAATACAAAAAACATCAAGCAATTAGAGATCTAAATAAAACTGACAATGTAAGTTATAATAAAAATAAGAATGAAAATTTGTATAGCGTCATTGGTAAAAAGAACCTTCTGTATATCCTTGGTACTAGAGACAAAATTTCCCACATATTGAAAAAAACATAAAATCATGACAACCTTCAAACCTATAAACACCATTTTCATTCGCCTCAATTCAGTTAAATATCCCATCAACCCTAAAGACCTAAAATGAGTTTTTTGGTTCCATGTTTTTGTCGAATTCGATATGTTGGAGAGACTCATCAATATTTTAACACTCACATCCTCGAACATTATGATGACATAAAACATGATCAATCAAAAGTGTTTGCACTTACTGAGAATTCTAGAAATAAAAAACATCACATTTTCATTGAAAAAACGCACACTTCACTACTATTTGTATAGAAAATTCAGAGAGGAAATTGAAATTTGTAAACATTATAAAAACCTAACCATAGATGAAATATGGGTCATTAGAAAGAGTTGGGTCCCCACATTAAATTCCAAAACCAAATGTCTTAATACCCCTTAAATTGTTTCCCATTCATCACTTCCTCTAATATGGTCACATTAATAATATTATTTTCTTTTCATTATTTTCCTTTTATCACTCATAAAAAATCAAAAGAAATTATAGAATAAATTAAATAATAAAAACTATTTACACACATATAATAAATTCAATTTTATAAATAACTAATATTAATTTAACATACATCATAATAAAAACATAGAAACTATTCCTTAAATTTACTTCTCATACTTATTATTCTATAATAAAAATAAACATATTATTAACATAATATATTAATCTTTTTAAAATAAAAATTATATCACTCAAGACATATTATTATTATAAAAATGGAACCCAATATATTAATCTTTGTAAAATTACAAGTATATTACTCAAGACATATTATAATAACTTAATATATTAATCTTCTTAAAATTACATTTATATCACTCAATACATATTATTATTCTAAATATGTAACCTAATATATTAATTTTTGTAAAATTACAATTATATCACTCAAGACATATTATTATTCTAAATATGTAACCTAATATATTAATATTTTTAAAATTAAAGTTAAATTAATTAAAACGTACCCATTTAATTTAAATTTTACATTAGGAGTCTTTCATATTTCTTCTTGGAAATTTCTTAGTGATCCTTTTTTTTTTAAAACCATAAAATTCACTCATTTATAATAATAAGGTGATTAATTTTTCATATACTTTTTTATGGTGATAATGAGTTGTGGGTTTGAAATGTGTATGGGATAAATCCAAAAAATCTATTACAACAAACGAACAATCCCACAAATCTCAAATATATAACTGTAATGTTGTTTGATACCATTTTTTTTAATATTAAAAAATTGATATCAATATATCTTGGGATGTTTGTTGTCCTACTAGATACACTCATTTATTTAATTTTCTTTTAAAGGAAGGCTATATCCAAATCTAAAATCTATTGGTCAAGTGAGTCACAATTACTAATTGTTCATTTCTTGATAGCGAGTGTGGCATTGCATGTCCTCTATGGAAGAATTATAATACTCTTAAGAATATAGAAATACTACCTCAGTGTAGTCGATCGTATAGTTTACTTAATCTGTAATTTCTAATGTTAAGCTGTATAGACCACTATATTTTCCCTCTAAGCCATCGACACCTTCTAAGGCCATGTTGCAGCTTTAGAAGAATAATTTAACTTTCACCAAGCACTAGCGGTTAGGTGGACTCGCATCCAAGATTTTTAAACTCCTTCTTTCTTCCATTTTTTTCTTGGCTTTTATATTAACTATCTAAGTCAGGGTTGTTATTGTATCTGTTGGAATTATTGCTTACCGCCTATATTTGAGATGTTGATTTGTGATGATTGAGAAATTCTCTTTTCTTTCTAACTTAGGAATAAGTTAGATCTAGAAAACTCTATTTAATAGAGTAATCTGAATGTAATCAGTGTGTGTTTACACATACACCTTATGTGTGTAATATATGAATGCTTTTAGTTGGATTTATCTTGGTATCATAGCTTCAGGCTCGTGCTAAATTTGTGGAATAGGTGTGATAGAAAGTGAAAAGATCCGATGATTTGAAGAGTCACTGCCTACGCATGAACCAGATCTGTTGTTTCAGACAACCGTTGTCTATGTGTGAACTAATGACGGGCCATCGTATGCATCGATACAATTTGCAGTGAATTCAAGTACCTCTATACGTTTTAATCTCTGTATTTTTTTTTATCAACAATAATGGATCTCTAATATAACCAGAGGACTGTTAGTTTCTTGACTGATAGCTATATTTAAGTACTTACGGAAAGTAATGGTTTCTATCCTGCGTATGAAGAAGTGTGTTGCATGCATGCGTTGAACATTGCATATGGTGGATCAACTTATTTTGGACCTACGTTGAAACCTGTTTTTGAGATCTGCATCAAAAACGCGTTGAGACCTGTGATCTATAATTGACATATATATTGGAAATCAATGGCCCTCCCTGTACAAATACTGTTACATGACTAATCATCATTGGGCAAAGCCAGTGGAGTCTACGAAATTCATTAATGTGGAGATATGTGGCTATCAATTTCAGTGAGAAAAGCCACTGGAGGTGAAAAACTTCTTCTATTCAACATGATGTGATGGGACCATCAATTAATTGGACCAGTCTAAGTTACAGACAGTTGAATATCCTTGGTTACTGTCATGATCCAGAACGATAATATAGTTGTAGAATTCTGTAACATAACAATCAGATCATCCATGGCTTCCTGACCAGTCTGTTTATGGTCATTTGCGCTTGATAATTTATCCTGCAATATCTCTGACTTCTGGGAAGGGGACTCTATTTCACTCTTAATCACTAGATCTAACTGATCTGTTTCAATCGTAGGCCAAATTATCAGTTATCAAAAATCGTGGCTTGGAGGCGAAGTTCAAGTCGTGGGTAGTGCTACATTCCCTTGCTAACTTCGAGGTTACTACCAAGAGCTTCGAGTCTGAGTTGGAGGAGAATTATGTTTCCATAGCACTGAGCCATAGTTATAATTATTTTTTGTTAATACATATTAGTTTTTTAAATTAAGTTATGATGAATTCGATAGAAAATTTATGATGCAATAAGTGATTCTAGATACATTTTGTATCCAAACAAGTTTCTTAGATAATTGGGGAGTGCAGCGGTTAGCACTCGTGTATTTCGGTGAATGGGAGCTTGTCCATAGAATCACTAGGAGTTCAGCAATTGCAAACATGTAATCAATTGTGTTTGAAGAGATCAAAGTGGCAGTAAGGCTCAACATGGATGGTTGTCCAGATAGTATGGCAGTTGTGGACCTAGGGAAGGATCCCTTATTCATTGAAGACGTGGAGTGGTCCTTTAACGAAGTTATGCAACAACTTGGGACGTTGTTCAGTAATTGACTTCGAGAGATCCTTGATTCGGGAGTTCAAGAGTTGAACTCGGGAATCCAACTTGATTACTACACCTTTATGAGGGTTATGAAGCAAGTTGATGGAGCCTATGCTAAGAAGTTAAGGAATGATTGCATTTTCAATAAATTTATGTAATGTAAGCATTAAGAGGAGACGTTGGAATTAATGCTTACATCCTATATTTGAGATGTTGATTTGTGATAGTTGAAAAATTCTCTCAACCTCTCCTTCTATCTTAGAAATAAGTTAGGTCTGCAAAAAGCTATTTATCTTTTGTTTGTGATTAACATATTTTATAATGGTTCATTTTCGATAAAATTCACGACCTATTTGCACTGTAAGTAAATCCCTTTATGACCTAAAAACTTATTTGTTTCTTCAGCTTGTTATACCCACGATGTTGGATCAATTCCATACTAAGAAATTCTTCAGAACAAGGAACAACACATGTCGATATACACATGCATTATCCTAATTTTCCTGCTTGGCTATGTGAGGTCTAGATTATATAAATAGGCACTTAATTTCATTTTTGGTAATGATATATTATTATTCTCACATGATTCATATCTTCTACTTAATTTCTCGTAGAATTCACATCTCAACCAAATTCCTAAATTATTTGTATCTCTAACAAAATCATATTTATTATATCCCAATTTTAATATATTTTATTTCAACTAATAGTAATCTAAGTCGAATCGTACATGTATGTATTCCATCAAAACTAACATAATCACTCGCAATAATTAGTTCTTCAAGGCACAAACACAAAAAATTCATAACATATGCCCATAACCTAACTTATATGATAAAAATTAGGGCATGCGTGTAGACTATAACATGTAAAACTAAGTGCAAACATTAAATGAATTCAAAAGTAATAATAATATTTAAATGAGATTACATCTAACATAACATGAACTTAACATGTTCCAGCCCACCATGAACTATCCATAACAATTCCCTCTGAGATAAAAAAAAATTCCTTGTTACGAAAAATCATCAACTTCATTGATTCTTTGTTGGTTTCTTTTATGTATTTCTTCCGATCATATTTTAGTGGTTGTCATGCTTTAAGGTCTCCCATTGTTTTGCTAACGCCTTTTTTTTCGCTTTTTCGAGAAAGGTTATTTTCTTTTTTTATTTGAAGCACACTTTTTTCTCCAGAGTGTTTTATTCCACCCACATAGTATTTTTCTTAAACTAAATCATTAAAATAATATTCTTTCCCTGTTATATTAATTTAATTTCTTTTAACTATATTAATTTAATTTCTTTTAACTATTTTGTCCTAAGAATTTTTAGGAAACTTTTTAATAAAATTTCATCACTTAAACAAAATATCAAAACTTCTTCGAAGTTAGAAAAAAACTTCGAATCTTTAGTTCAATTTATTTTCTAACTGAAATAATAATGAAATAATTACATTATCATATAAAAGTTCCATCGTGAGTGCCATTACCATTAAATCCAATTACACTCTGTGTCTTAAAATAGTAATGGTTGATAAGAAAAGCCATATCAGTGTTACATTAAGAAACTATATGAGTTGGGAGCTAATATTTTCTCAAATTAAAAAAAAAAAATTAACGTCGTTCAAGGCTATCCAAATATTCACTACATAGCCATAAGGTGTTATAGAATCCCCTTTCGTGTAATCCTACCGATCATAGTAATGAGATGGACTAGAATCTCCCTTTTCATATAACCCTAACCTTCATAGTATTGAATTATAATTGAGCTGATCCATTACCCATTATATCTAGATTACAATCCAAAGAGGTGTAACGTTTTCTCGAAGTAAAAAGAGTTTCCAAATATTCACTGTGCATAGCCAGAAATTATTATAGAATATACCTTTTTCATATAATGCTACCTATATTATAAAATATCCCTTTTTCGTATAATCGTACCGGTCATAGTAATAAGATGGACTAAAATACCCCTTTTCATGTAATCCTAACAGTTATATATAACGAAGCCGATCCATTAGCCATTTTATGTAAATTAAAATCCAAAGAACATCAACCTCTATTCCTTCAAGTGTATGATTGTTGTGCAATATATCCTTACTGCCTTGCTCTTATGTCTTCGAAGAATATTTGTTTGGATGAATCTGCAATGAAAATTAAGATTGTGAGTACATTACTAACAATGTCAATAATATTTTATTCGGTATGTCATCTCTCTAGATCTCCCCCTTATTTAACCCATAAAATATACTTGTACTTGCTACCCTCGCTAGTAAGAGATCTCCCCCTTATTTAACCCATAAAATATATACTTGTACTTGCTACCCTCGCTAGTAAAATTTGGCAGAGAAAACCGCATGGCTGATGAGATTTGGCGGAGAAACCTACATACGAGTACAATGTAAACTTTGATGAGAGATATCAAAAATTGGGCAGGAGAGAAAAACAAATTCTAAAATATATCAATCATTATTTAGTTATATTTTTTCTTTCAAATTGGAAAATCCAATCGCTAATTATTGCAATGTAATTGCATGAAAATCATTAATTATTACAATGTAATTAGATGAAAACCACTCATTTTTTATTATTCGCCGATAGGCGTTTATATTTTAAGTTGGGGTGGAATACTGTTTGAAGAATTATATATTTATTTTTTAATGGAATAACACGATTGAATGTATTGTTAATATCCTGTGAATATCCTTCGTCTTAGAGAACAATTACCGACTAGGATCAAAAGGAGTGCGAAAGGATTTTGAAAAAGAATGAATTTAATTAATTGAAATTGGTGAAATTGTTGGGGTGTTGACTGTCGGGTGGTTAAATTGTTGGTGGCATTGACAGGTGCTTGGCCGGTTGACTGTGTTTATCTCCAGCCCCAGTTTCTACGATATTAAAGGTTCTATGTTTTAAAATTTCTTCATCTTGTTAGGGTTTGTAATTTCTTGTTCTTGTTATGGTTTCTAAATTTTCGTTCTGCGGGTATCAAGCATTATGGAGAGCATCTTGATGCTCCTCGCAAGGAAGGCCTGGTCGAGATTGACAAGCATAGCGCATAAAAATTCAAATCTTCAAAACCACATGCAATAATGATTCAATTCCCAACATCCTCCCTCATTTACTAGGGAATCCCAATCACTAGTTCAAATATCTTTATCTCACTCCTTCACTAGAAATTAGAATTCTCGGTTCAACCTCTATTAGCATCGTCGGGTCATTGTTCGATATGTGTGTGGGCGAGTAATTATTGGCTGTGTTACCTATTTGTTACTCTGGCTATTGTGTTTTTAAGGCTCTCGATCAATACTGATTGCATGTTCGGTTGACATTTATAATGTGTTAAAATACATTATATATTTTTTTAAATAAAATCTTTGTACCAATTTCCATGTAAACATGGACTGTTATGATTGAAATAATTGCGCAATTGAAGTATGTGCGAGTTTGTATTCACGATATTTTTATTTGGCCATCACCTACTTACACCTCTTGCATTTTTGTCATTGTGATTTTGGATGGTGATTGTAACTCAAATATTTTTAATTTAGTTAATAATAATAATATTTATTTTATTTTATTTTATTTTATGTAATTAATTTTTTAAATTTAATTAAATGATTAAAATTAATTTAAATATAATTAATTTATATATATCAATGACAAAGTTCTCAATGAGGTTTTATGTTGATTGCAAGTGTACATGTTGAAAAGTGAGAACATTATAAGAATACCTACTCCTTCCTTGTGTTAGGTTAGCTATATTTGTACAATGAAAAGGATTGTAATATGGTAATATATAGGGTTGCATAGTTATTTACGATATATTTAACACAATGTAACTTTTTTAATTATGTTTAAGGAAAAATAATTAAAATTAACTAATTCATATCAAATAATTATTAAAATAAATATATATATATATTAATTTTAATTTTAATTTTAATATTTTAATATTAATATTAATATTAACATTAACATTAAAATTAATTTAAATATTAATACTAATATCAACACTACTATGAACATTGACATTAATTTTAATATTAATATTAAATTTTAATTTTAGCATTAACATTAATTAATATTTAAATTAATATTTATTAATAAAATCACTTAAACTTAAAATTTAGTATTAATATTAATATTAATAAGATTAAAGTTTAAGTTTAATCGTAAAATCAATAAAATTAAAGTTTAAATATCTAATTTAAAGTCTCAACCTAAATATAAACATAAAAGTTTTAAAGATTTATTTTATTTCAAGAGAAAGAGATGGTTCTATTTTTAAGAATCGAGATACTATAAGTAATGGTTGTGCACTTGAAAAATATTGTAAGAATGATTTCTCTATAAGAACATAGAAAAGGAAGTGAAAGATTATTGAATTCATGTATTCTTGTTCTTCTGGGCGAATAAATGAAATCACTTTGGTGAGGCTTTTATTTTATTATCTTCATTTACGATAGAACAAGATATGCGTGGATTTATTTCACGACAAAGAAAAATGGTCAACCATGATCCAATGCTGCATTGTGACAAAGAATGTCTCACTATGAAAATCAATCATGGTCTACCTCGATGATCATTCATGGGCAACCATGGTCAAGCATGTTCAATAGGAAAATCAACCATGCTCAATTATTAGCAATCATGGTCAACCATGTTTGTTTTAGGGTTTATATATCTTGGATTTACAATATTAATCCAGTGGGTTCAATATTATTCCCTCCAGTTTTTAGTATTAATCACCTCCTTTTATTAGTGCCTTACGTTTATAATATAAATCCCTTGAGTTTATAATCCATGGGGTTTATAATATACATTCTAATCGTGGTCAACCATATTTTATAAAATTAGTCATGGCCAACCATAGTCCAACATCACATTGTGACAAGCATTGTGTGATTATGGAAATCACCATGGTTAACAATTGCCAACTATTTTTATTTTAGTATATACAATATTTATCTTAGGGTTTGTAAACCTTGGGTTTATTGATTTAAGGGTTCATATTCCTAGGGTTTAATAATTTTCCTTTAGTTCTATAGTCCCTTGGGTTTTTATTAATGATCTCTAGGGTTTATTATTCCCTTGGGTTTATAATATCCATCATGGTCAATTATGGTCAACCATGGTGAATCATGGTCAACCACTGTCTACCATATTTTATAAATTCAATCATGGTTAACTGTGATCCAATTTTTCACTATGAAAAATATTGTATCAACATGAGAATCAACCATGGTCGAATGTTGCATTGTGAAAACGATTCTCTTGATTTTTAAAATCAATCATGGTCAACCATCGTCCAAGTTCACATTGTGACAAGGATCGTCTCAATATGAAAATCAACCATTGTCCACCAATGTCAACCATGGATTTATAATATCACTTCCTTGGTTTTCATATTATTCAACCATGGTCTGCCATATTTTATAAAATCAAGTATTGTCAACCATGCTTAATCATGGCTAGCCATGGTTAAACACCACATTGTGATAAAGATTGTTTCAATATGGAAATCAATCATTTTCTGAACCTTGGTCCAATGTCACAATATGAAAATATTGTCTCAATATGATAATCACGATCAATAATGGTCACACATGGTCACCAATGGTTAACCATATTTTGTAAAGTCAAACATGGTCAATCATGGTCAATCATGGTCAAACATGGGTATGAATGGTCAATGATGTTTTATAAAGTCAAACATGATCAATCATTATCAACCCTGGTTATCCATGGGAAATCATGCTCAAGCATTGTTATCCATTCTCAACTATATTTTATAAAGTTGAACATGTTTTATTTTCAAATGATAATAACAATAATATTTACAATAACAGTTTTGTTGCGATGTTTTTTTTAATATTGTTTTTTATTGTATATTGAATATTGCTAATTGATTAATTGATTAATATTATTATTAAATTGAATTTTTATAAATTAAATAAAATAATTGAATAATTATTATATATTGAATTAAATTGTTGTTGTTATGTTTAAATTATTAATTAATTAATAATATTGTTAACGATAATATTTTTACTATTATTATATTATTTAAAAAGTGAATATTATTTAATTATTTATTAATTGTATATAAATTATTTTGGTGATTATCACATCTCAGTATATCTTGTCAACACATTTTGAACGAGCCAATGTGGTGCGTCATGAGTACAAGATGAGAAATCAAATCTAGGAACTAGTTTAAATAGATAAAGAGATGCTCCAACTAGAGGTTGTAAATAACGACTAGTACAATAAGGAAAATAGGAAATTTAATTAATTTCAAAAGGAATCGTTTAATAGTTATTTAATTTATTTATTTAAATAAATAAATAAATAAAATAATTATTAAATGATTCATTTTTAAATTATTTAAATTTCTTGTTTTCCTTATTCTAGTCAATCTAGCCGTTATTTACAACCGCTAGTTGGAGTGTCTCTTTATCTATTTAAACCAGTTCCTAGATCACATTTCTCATCTTATCCTCATGATGAACCACACATGTTCACTCGAAAAGCGTCAACAAAATATGCTCAACTATGATTGTCATCAAAAAATTTATATACATTTTATGGATCACAGAAGCCAAATTCCTAATATTTATTAATTATTTAATATTTTAATTAAATATTAATTAAATAAATAAATAAGTAATTAATTAAATAATTTAAATCAAAATAATATTAAAAAACTATTAGAACAAAATTTTTATTGTTATCATAATTAATAATAATAAATCTTATTACAAGGTCGTGGAGGCGGCGTAGTGGTAAAGTCGGCCTCGTAATGACGGACCGGTCTTGTGTTCGATCCCGAGCAAGGTCGTAGCTCGTCGTGCGAGTAGTTAGTCTAAACCGGGCCAAGCCCACTACCTTTAACGCCGGATGCGGCTGCGGACGAAAGTTAATGAGCCTTGGGCTCTCGCGCAGCTCCCAACGCTGCACACACGCCATGCCCACATGGCCCATGGCACTACACTTGCTGGCGTTATTAATACGCCTCGATCTGAACAGAGCTGTAGTTATTACACCATCGCTCTCGGGTATATGGTGATGGTTTTGTGGACCATTTGCAATATGGAGGGAGTGCAGAACGATGAGGGCCATGGCGGACCTCTGAACCCTCTAGACGCTGTTTGTTCGCCCGGATGTGCCAATTCCAGCTGCAAGACGCAGACAGGACGCCGCTGCAGCATTCTCGCCTGTCTGGAGACCATCCCGGGCATTCATTTCTCCAACAGCCCCTTCTGCCATGCTTCGGCCTCAATTGGAGCTACAACAGTGCTCATTGCAGGTAATTTGGCTCCCTCTGGTCTCAATTTACATTCTCGGGACAATTTCTCCTCGAGCAATCGTATTTCTGGTTATATTGCTTCTCCGTCTGGTTGGCATCACCCTGGTGGCCTCCTCACCATTTCTCAAGCTCCTCACCCCCTCTTTGGCAGTCCTCGCATGCGCCACCTTTCGTTAATCATGCCACGCCTCAGGCAGCGCATGCGCTGCAGAAGGGGCACGAGTCGAGGTCTTGCTCATGAAAATCCTCCTTCCCCGCTCTCTGAACTCAGCTCGTCCTCTGAGGATGACGCTAACACGCCCCCGCCTGCCTCTCGCAGTGGTGGAGGCAGAGGCAGGGGCAGAGGACGACGTGCTGTGAATTATGTTCATGCAGGCAGAAGTCGAGGCCGCGTTCGTGCTACGAGTTCTGGTGATTTCCCCTGTCAGTCCCCTCTCGCCTCTGAGCCTCCTGGTCTTGGCCGTCCTCCTGAAGCTCTTGCTCATTCCAGTCAGCCACCCTCCGACTTCTCTGTCCCTCCCAGTCATCCCAATCCACGGGATAGTCGCTTTAGGGGCTCTACTATCAGACAAACTACTCAGAATGCTGAGCTCCGATTCCACTGCACCTCCTTCGACTCCATAATCACGGCCTTCATCTTTGTCTCTCTCCGTGAGGAAATCCCGCACCGCTCCGCCCCCTCCCCTCCCATTGACCATCGCCCCTCTCCCCCTCCTCTCACGGAGCTGCGTTCTGAAGCTGACAACAAAGATTTGAAGATTGACAGCCATGCAGGAAAGGAGGACAGTAGCGAGGGGAATGAATATGCATGCAGGATTGAAGAGGAACCAATGTCTTCTGAGCACGAGGGCTAAATCCCCTGGCTCATTCACTTCTGGTGTTTTTGAGTTTTGCTGTTTCAATTGCTCCACTGATGAGCAGTATGCTATTTCTAGCTTTTATATTGCTGTTTACATTTTATGTATAAACCTCTGGCCGGTTTCCCCTCCAAGGGCGGCCCAGTACATTATGCTTAATAGGTCGGTTTCCCACTCTGGGCGGCCCAAAACAATCAAGAACAGTGCTGATAATCAGTCCCAGCTAGCTGGCTCACACAGCAGCAGCGAGGGTAGTTTTGTAACAGTATTTTTATAAATTAATAGATTTAGTCTTATTTAGAAAAAAAAAAAAATTAAAAAAAAAATAAAAAAATCTTATTACGATTTTAAAATAATATGTATCATTACTAAATAATTATTATTATTAAAAATATGGTTAATAGTTAATATTACTACCGTTAGATCCATTAATAATATTATTAAATAATTAATAATATATAATAATTAATAATATATTGAAATAAATAATATTTAATAATTAAATTAGTATTTAATTAAATAAAAAAATAAATAATTATTAACTAATTAAATAATATTCCATAACTTTATTATTATTATTATTATATTAATATTATTAATTATTATTATCAAATATTAATATTATAAAATTATATTAATATTAATCTTAAAATTTTAATATTATTATTATTATATTAATATTATTAATTATTATTATCAAATATTAATATTATAAAATTATATTAATATTAATCTTAAAATTTTAATAGTATTATTATTAATTAATAATATTATATTATTATTATTCACGTGGTGTAGAGAAGTTGGCGATGGGGTGCACTATTAAGGCACTCTGTCTATAAGGTCACTGCTTCGAAACTCATGGGTGATTAGGATTAGTCGAAACAAGAAAAAAAATATATTATTATTATTATTATTATTATTATTCTAGTAATATATTATTATATTATTAATTTATTAATTGTTATTTTATTATAATAATAATATAAATATCATGGTGAATATGAAAATCAACAATGCTCAATTATGATCAATCGTGGTCAACCATGTTTGTTTTAGGGTTTATAATAGTTATCATAGCGTTTATATACCTTAGATTTACAATATTAATTCATTGGGTTCAATATTATTCCCCTCGGTTTTTAGTATTAATCTGCTATGTTTAATAGTGCGTTAGGTTTATAATATGAACCCTTTAGATTTGTAATCCATGGGGTTTATAATATACATTCCAATCACGGTCCAACCATGGTCAACCATTGTGAGCCATGTTTTATATAACCAATCATGGGCAACCGTGGTCGAACATCACATTGCGACAATGATTGTATAAATATGGAAATCACCATGGTCATCAATTTTCAACCATGTTTATTTTAGTATCTATAATATTTATCTTAGGTTTTATAAATCTTACGTTTATAATTTTTATCCCTTAGGTTTATAATATCTATCCCATGGGTTTATTGATCTAAGGGCCCATATTCCTAGGGTTTAATAAGTTTTCATTAGTTTTTTATTCCCTTGGATTTTTACTAGTGAACCCTAGGGTTTATTATTCCCTCGGGTTTATAATATCCATCATGGTCAACCGTGGTCTAACGTTGCACTATGACAAATATTCTTTCAATATCATAATCAACCATGGTCAATTATGGTCAAATGTCTCATTGTGAAAAAGATTCTCTTGGTTTTGAAAATTAATCATGGTCATCCATGGCCCAATGTCACATTGTGACAAGGATTGTTTGAATATGAAAATCAACAACGATCAACCATTGTCAATCATGTTTAGTTTATTGTTTATAATATTTGTCTTAGGGTTTATATACTTTGGCTTTATAATACTAGTTCTTTGGGTTTATTATTATTCAACCATCGCTAACCATCTTTTATAAAATCAATTATGGTCAACCTCGCTTACTCATGGTCAACCATTGTGAAACGTCACACTGTGACAAATATTGTCTCAATATGGTAATCAATCATCGTCTCAACCTTGGTCTAACGTCACAATATGAAAAATATTGTCTCAATATGATAACCATGTTCAACTATGGTCACACATGGTGAACAATGGCTAACCATGTTTTATAAAGTCAAACATGGTCAACTACTGTCAATCATGGTCAACCTTGGTTATGCATGGTCAATCATGTTTTATAAAGTCAAACATGGACAATCGTTATCAACCTTCTTTATCCATAGACAATTGTGATCAACCATAGTTATCCATTGTTAGCCATATTTTATAAACTCAAACATGTTTTATTTTAAAATGATAATAATATTAATATTTATAAGAACAATTTGGGTCTCATAATTTTGTTAATATTGTTTTCTATTGGATATTTGATATTAATAATTAATTAATTAATTAATATTACTATTAAATTGAAAATCTATAAATTAAATTAAATAATTGAAATAATTATTATATATTGAATTAAATTGTTATTATTATGCTTCAATTATTAGTTAATTAATATTATTATTAACAGTATTATTATCACTATTATTATTTAATTAAATTATTGAATATTTTTTAATTATTTAATTTTCTAATAAATTAATTGATTAAAAAAAAATACTTTAGATAAAAATAATATTTAAAAAACTAATAGAACTAAATTATTATTATTTTTTATTATTGATAATAAACAAAATTATTATCATTTTAAAATAATAGATATTATAGGTATTATTACTAAATACTTATGGTTAATAATAATGTGGTTATTAATTAATATTACTATTATTATGAATTAAAATATTATTAAATAATTAATAATATATTCAATAGCTATAATAATATAAAATAATTAATAAGATATTTAATTACATAATATTTAAAATTTTTAAAATTATTTCATTTCATTTCATAATTAATTAGATTATTATTAAATAATTAAATAATAATAAATAATTGAATAATATTACATAACTTAAATAATAATAATATTATTACTATATTAATATTATTAATTATTATTAGTAGTATTATTAAATTTGTAATAATAACAATAATAATAATTAATATTAAAATAATTAGAATAGTAATAAATTAATAATAATTAATATAATATAACACAATTATTATTTCTAATAATAATAATAATAATAATTTATTATATTAGTTATTTGTGTAATATTATTATAATTGTTTTTATTATATATTTATTAATATGATTTTAAAATTATATTTATTTCATTTAAGTTTATTTTATATATTATTTTTTTTATTATTAATTATAATTGAAATACAATAATATTAATATATTTTTTATAACAATAATATTATTATTGTATATTAAATAAATTCATTATTAATATTATGTATGTTTGTAGGTGTTTTTCAACCACTTTAACTAATGTAGTTGTGCTTGATTGCTAACTTATGGCAGTTTATCGACCACATTTATTAATGTGGTTGTGCTATTACAATACAATATGGTATGAATATTTTTCTAAAATATTTTGTTATTAGATACAATTATAACTTAATATTTATTTTTTAAATATAATAATATTAATTTATTATCTTTACCTGTATTTAATATTAATCCAGATCTTTAGTCTTATACCTTAAACAATTTTTTAATATATATTATTAAAATTAAATAAACAAAGTGAATGAATAGGAGATGACTATTTTGTTGAAGAAGTTATTAATCGTTAAAATTATTACTTTCAAATTTACATTGATGGTATGACATAATACTTTGATACTTTGATTTAGGTGTAATTTAGTTATAAAATAGTTATCATAATTTTTAGCTATTGTATTGATTTAAGTACGATTGAATTAATTATTTATATTGATTTAAGTACATACATTAATCTATGTGTGATTAAATTATGTAATTTTATTGATTTCAGTGAATCTCATTGGATTGCAATACTTAAAATAAGATTGAATTAATTGATTTCAATGATTATTATTGGGTTGTATAGGAGTTGTGTAACGAGATGGAGAAATTGCTCAAACGGTCAAAATTGGCCAAAATTCGGGCCAAAAATATTTCAGAAATATTACAGAACAGAGTTTGAATCATGATTTTGATGGTGGAAATGGATTCAGCACTATCAAAAACTTTTAAAGCACCCAAAATATTAAATTTCAATAGATATAACATGGATTTACAAAAATCCCTACCCGATTTTCTTAAAATGGTACTTGAATTTCCATGATTTGTAGGGTGAAAAAATAGTCTAGTTAGACTACGATGATTGCATCTAAGTGTGATTGAATAAATTTAATGCATTTATTTGAGCTAGTACTACTAAATTGCATTAGTTTAACTGTGATTGAATATTGTATTAATTTAAGTGCAATTTAATTAATTAAATGCATTAATTTAAATATAATTGAATTGATTGATTGAATTGACTTCAATCAATAATATAATATGACATACAAGTGAAGTGTTATTGTAGTTGTAAATATTACTAGAATTTATTTATTTCAGTGCCTATTAATGGAGTGCATTATGATATAACATGGATTAAGTGATACAACTTAAATTTACATTTCAATTTTTAAATAAATTTTGTTTGCTAGCCTCGAGTTTGGTTTGAATTAGTTTAGAAAAGGAGTAAATAAATATTTTTATAATATCGATACATACCATATCCATATTTGCTAATGATCACAATGATGCTGCTTATTATTTATGCTTCTTTGTAAAAACACAACAATAGATAAACTAAATCTAACAATGTCATGAACATAAAAGTATATTTAAAATACAAGAAATAAATTTATATTTTATTAAAAAATTGAAACATTACACTTGAAATCTAGTTCAAGTGAGATGGTGAAAATGTCTGAAGATATTTTTTTAGATGGAAATATTGCAAGGAGTGGGACATTCAATTGGAATCTCATGGGTTTGATAGTTAGTAGATACTATTAGATGGGATTGATTTCAATAAATATTAATACATTGTATTATTATATAAGATGGATTTATTATAAATATACACATAGACATGAGATCTAGCATAGATTTCTTATATATCTTAAGGCTTATGCGGATCTAGTATAGATTTATTATATATCTTATGGCTTATGTGGATTTATAGTTAACAACAATTGTAAATGAGTAAATTAATAGTAAGTTATCATATTATTTAGATATTTAAAATTTGTTATATATCTAGTCAATATTCATCTTATTTTCAATATATCAAGAATCAATATATATTAAATATATAGAAGTTCAATTTTTTTTTCTAGTTTTGCACTAGAAAAAAGGTTTGTAATTAGAGATTTAATTCCTCTCCACTTTTAAGTAAAGATGAAATTTGAATTTCTTAAAATTAATAATTTTTAATTTTTTATATCACCATGTCTCCATGGGTTTAGAAATTTGCAGAATTTATTTTAGATGGTTTGTTTTTTCCAGAAAAAGTCATTAGTATCCTATATCAAACTATTCGAATGGTTTGCAAGTCCACAAGATTACAACACTTCCATAGAGGGAAATTAAAAAAGTTCGTACGTCAAGACGCATTCCTTTGTCTCACCCTCATCGACGGATTAGACCATAATAACACACTAATTTGTATTGAATGATACTATGGCTTCATGAAATCATGTTATTGAATGATACCGTTCCACGCCATCTTCACAATTTCAGAGAGTTCAATCTTTAGAGAATTCATGACGATCAATTAATAACATTTGCATTAGAGGTGTGGACTGTGAATGTAATGTAGAGAATAGGAATATGAATATGGATATCAATGTAAAGGGCTCATTCACTTTACTTCCAAATAATTGATGGAGTGAGGGATGCATATATATATAGTTATATGGAAAGTAGAGAAGGTCACGGGGCCCAGTTAACGGAGTAGATGCTAGAAACTCACTATTTATTTATTTAGAAACTCATTATTTATTTATTTATTTAATTGAAAAAGGAGAAAGTGTTTTATGGGTTAGTTTGTAGGAACACGACTTTTTCACTTTCTGCCATTCTCTCCACTTTTAATGTTCGGCTGTATCGATTTTGGGCAGAATTATAAATATGGAGGTATTCAATGTCCTTCAGTTTTAGATACATGGTCTCACTTTAATTATTTGGGGGGCCGAAAAATGGGACTTGTGTTTCGTTTTCGCCCTTTAATTTTGGCGCTTTAAAGAATCATTGATTTTGGTAGGATGTCAATCGAGGTGTTCACACTAATAAGTTCCAAAATAAAATTGCATTGATAAAATGGAAATGGAATCTTGAACGCACATCTTACTAATGAACCCTTAGTTTTACAAGATTGCATTGCGAATGCAGTCAGAGATTAGTATTGAGTCCCTGATATTTTCCTTCTCTCAAACTGTCTTGTGAACTCTCGTCCTCCTTAAATATCAATTTGCAAAAATACTCGAACTAGCTCTCTTCTAAAGTTTTAATCATTTATCATTCTCGCAAGTGCTTTGTGCGTGTAAGCTTTAGGTTGAGATCATTTGTTGATTTTTTTTTTCCTACATGGCATTTGGAGAATACTTATATGGTCACTATTACTGATTCGTCACATTAGATTTACCTATTTTGGTTAACATACTATTCTCCCAAATCATTATAGCAGGACTACTCTACTGCATACACCCTCAACTAAATTCCTCATACTGCAATTAATTTCTTTCTATCTCTAAACGTTTTCAATTCTCCGCATCCTAAATCTCCCTCTTCTTCTATTATAGAAGGATTACCTTCCATACTTACATAAAACCTTCAATACTTAAAATAAAATAGAAATTTGTATCTTATTGGTATATTAAGTTGTTATCTCTGAGCATTTTCAATTATCTGAATCTTGAATCTCTCTCTTCTTCTATTACCAAAGTATTATCTTAACGGAATCTTGCAATCCCAATTAATTAAAGACGCACGGATGATAAATATGTACAAATCAATACATATATAAAATAGAAATTTGTATGTTATTCATATATTAAGTTGTGGTAATTTTTTCTTGCAATAGCTTGAATGAAATTTCACTAGTGATACTCCTAATACAAATCGGTGTTTAGTAATAAAATCCTATATGATATGAAATTATAACTGCTGAATTGTAAACATTCATGGGGATATGAAAATTGATCATGAATAGTAAATACTCATGCCATTTCTTTAGAACCATATAATACTATACTCAAGAGAACTGGTATGCAGTAAAGATCAACCCTGTAAATAGATTGCAGTGGCGACTAGATGGGATATTTTGGTCTCCGGTGGGTTTCAACCCTCCAAATCCGTTACTGTGATCTCTTACTAGTGAATATTTGATCAGTGGTGACTCGGATTAAAAAGAACCCGTCACCTAGTAAAATATTCTAATATATATGCTCCAAGGACTTTATTTTATATATTTGTTTTGTAGTGAACTACCTGAATAGAATTTGTCTGCTGTGAAATCTGTGGAGAAAAGAGTTAACTAGCAACCCGGCCTTTAAATTTGGATTTGGATTGAATGATACAATAAACTAACGGTGCCTAGTTCCATATCGATGACAGATTCCTTTTACTAGTGATGTTTGGTTAAATTCACTACATTTACCAGCTATGAAGGAGACACCTACAAATTAACTAGATAATATATGAAAATGTATAGAAAACAAATTTAAATAAAGATAGAAATAATCGTCTATATGATATTAGGATTTGGGATTTATTGACACTGATATGGTTATCCAAAACAAGGTTAATAGTCGAATAATAGGGTCAACACGAGTTTAATAGTGGAATCAGATAAAGAGTTAATTTAAATAATATTTTTATTGGAAGTTAGTTGAATATCAAATCAAACAAGGATGGCTGCAAGGTACCTAGTCCTTTCCTTGACAATTGCCTTGAGACGAAATATGATGTGAAGTAGATATTATACGTGAACTAGATATTATACCTGTCATTTGGGTTAGAAACTTGGTACAATCCTCGCTAATAAAAAACTTACAAAGAATCACAACCATTGAACAAGATCACCAAAGCATGAAAGCCCTAAAATTTGAGCTTATGAGACAAGTACCTTAGAATTATGTCATACCATAGAATTATGTCAAGGGCTTTGCAGAATTGACAAAGCAACAAGCAATGCACCTAGAATTATGTCAAAAGAAATGCACCTATAATTATGTCAAGGGTAATCAATACATGAATCTTCTGGAAACTTATTTGATGCAGAAATTGGAATCCTTAATCCTTAAGTAAGTCCACTACAAGGAAAAGACCCTCTAGCGGATGTTTTTGAGGAACCCCACAAAAAAATACTCCAGACGTTCGTTTCTAGCAGAGGATCCTAGAGGAGGTTAGCAGGCGGAGGTTTTTGCGGATGTATTTCTTCTGGTGCTCTTATCAACCTAAAACACACCGGTGCATTCAATATGACAAAGCACTGGTGCATTAAAAAAATTGGCACATCTGACACCGTGCGCTCCGTACACACACACCCAATGCATTTTATTTTTGTAGAGCACTGGTGCTTTACATGTCCACCGCACAGATACTACCCGGTTTGGATGGTTAAATAAAAAAATTACGGCAAAAAAACCGCATAAAAAATTAGTGCACTCGACACAGTGTGCTCCGTACACACCCCCCTGGTGCTTTTAATTCAGCAACTGCGCCGGTGCGTGTCATATCGTCAGCCTCGGTGCCTCATAAAAAGCGTGTGGACCATAAATGTCTTGGTACCAAATGAGTGAAATGCACCAGGATCCTCGTAGATGCCGTGCACCAGAAAAGGGTTTAAAACAAATAAAATTACTGCCAAAAAACCGCAGAAATCATTGGTTCAACAAGCACCATTACCGGTGCATCAGGTTACTATAGAGCCCCGGTGCGTCACATCTCCATGCCCCGGTGCGTCATAAAAGCGAGCAGAACATAAAATTCCCAGGACGGAATGATGGAAATGCACCGAGATCCCCATAAATTCCACGCACCGGAATAGGGTTATATAAAAAAAAAAATTACGACGAAAAAACCACAGACATCATTGGATCACCAGACACTATTACCGGTGCGTCATGATACTATAGAGCACTGGTGCTTTGAATCTACGCCGCCTCATTGCCTCCTAAAAGCACGTGAAAATAGAAAGAGTTGGGTGCGGCATATAGACAACGCACCGATACTCCAGCAAAAATCTCGTGCACCAGAATAAGGTTAAATAAAAAAATTTACGACCAAAAAACCACAGAAATCATTAGTTCACCAGACATTGTTACCGATGCGTCATATTACTGTAAAGCATGGTGTTTTAAAAATACACCGCCCTGGTGCATCCTAAAAGCGCGCGAAAATAGAAAGAGCCTGACACAGCATACAGTTAACGCACCGGTATTGCAGTAAAAACCCTGCACACCGGAATAGGGTTAAATAAAAAAAAATTATAGCAAAAATCCCATAGAAATCATTGGTTCACCAAACATCATTACCAGTGCATGATGTTACTGTAGAGCACCGGTGTGATAACATTACGCCGCCCCGGTGCCTCCTAAAAGAGCGTGAAAACAGAAAGAGCCCAGCGCGACATACAGGAAACACATCGATACTATAGTAAAAAGCCCGTGCATCGAAATAGGGTTAAATAAAAAAATTACAACCAAAAATCTGCAAAAATCATTGGTTTACTGGACACCGTTACTGATGCATCGTGCCACTGTAGCGCACCGGTGTGTTACAGTTATGTCGCCCCGGTGCCTCCTAAAAGCACGCAAAAATAGAAAGAGCCCGGTGTGGCATTACAAAAATGCACTCGTACTCCAGTAAAAACTTGACGCACCAGAACAGGGTTAAAGAAAAAAAAATTACGGCCAAAAAACCGCATTTTTCACTTTTGTCAGTGCTACAGAGCTCTCAAGCACCGGTGCAAGTTATCCTTGCTTGAGCCACATTGACATCCATGCTCCCATTGCACTTATTGCATGCACTGCTACTGTACATTGCCACCAATCTCTAACTTGAATTTTATAAAATAGTGGACAAATTTTCTTTTTAAATTGTATAGCCAATATACCTCCTCCACAGGTAAATGTACATGTATTTTTCTTGTTTTTAAATAATTAAACCTTTTAGTGGATTATAATTTGAAAAAAACTTAAAATTAACCATTAAAAAGAAAAATTGTCGTGCGGTGCGCTCGAGCCGTTCTGCTCATACCGGTTTGCGGTGCTGCCTGTAAATTTACAGGCTGCACCGCACTCAGTGCTGAAGAAGTTTGCACCAGTTCTGGGGCAATACCACGAGGCACATGGTGTTATTTTAGATTTTTTTAAAAGTGCGATGTCGTCATTTACCAGGCCGCACTATTGACAATGTTGAATCGTGGCCACCTGGTGCGTTGACCAAATTATCAACCCCAGGGCACGTAAGTTTTTCGGCGAACCAGAACTACAAATCGACATTGTCAATGGTTCGGATTGGTAAATTGGTGCTAAGTGTATCTGCACCAGTTCCAGGGCGGATTCCAAAGGCTCACCATGTAATTGTAAATTTTACGACAAAGAGCGGTGCACTCAAATACCTGGCCACACTGTACGACTATGTACAGTGGCAGGAGGGCAGTGTGCTGACTTAGCTATAAGCCCCGGGGTGTATAGTGAAGTTAGCACACTGGCCTCCTCACACTTCACTTAGTGAATGGTGCGCTAAAAATATTTTCTTGAGCACCACTCCCAGTGATTTTTATATCATTATGTGCACTGTCGCCAGTGCGTCTCTGTGAAGGGACGCACCGTTACCGGTACATGACTGTGTTTTTTGGCGCACCGAACCTTGTTTTATTTATTTTTCAAAAAATATTTATATACATATATTTGTAAATACATGTGTCATTTAATTAAAAAAATTTGTTTAATATGTCAATCATTCAAAGACCTGAAAGGAGAGAAAAGGAGAAACAACAACAACGACAGGTGAAATAATATAACATGTTTCGCCTATGGGAGGCAAGAGAAAGGGAGAGAAATGCATACCCTTGCCCTATTATAGCAGCGACGCAGGGGCTCCAAAGCCAGCTAGGCCTCCTCAAGTTCTTTGAGGAGGCTACTTCTCTTAATTCCCATAGTGAATTTTTTAGACATCTTATCTGAAGATGGAATGCCCAGTAACAGGCTTTCCAAGTTGCTATCGACCAGTGGTACACACCCACTGAGGAGGATATATATTTTATTACAGGGCTTTCGAGGAGAGGGGTGGATTTTCCCTCCTTCCCCGAAGTTCCAGCTGGATGTGTGGAAGGGATTCATTTAGTTCACTGCCAGAGATACATTGGAGCAGATAGATTGTCTCCTTCATATTTTTAGGTCTTCGTAGGATAGTTACATATTGGTGTGTTTGGTCGTGAGGAGGCCCAGTGTCTCTCACTTATCATTCGACCATTTCGCACAACACCAGTGACGGGTAACGCATTAGTTTCCAGCTTTTATATTATGTTCATTCTTTACTACAATAGCCACAACTTGTCAGGTGGTCTGCCATTTTTTTACGACAATTTTGTATAGCATTAGATATATGTCATGCTCATGCATAAGGGAGGGTCAACTTCCCTTTTGCTTCAAAGCTTTTTTGTTTATTTTTTGAGAGGTTTGCAGAGACGAGGCATATTTTTTCTTCGGCAGCCTCGTAGGCCGATTACTGAGGCATGTATGCATATGTGGGGTCAGATGATGCCCAAGAGGGAGGAGACTCTATTTCCAGCGAGGATTTCAAATGATGCATTGGGGTTGCTAGCTAGTGTTTTTGAGCATCCCTTCATTATGGTCCCCTATCCTTATGAGGGGTTGGAGTGGCGAGGGTGTGCCAACATCCTCTTCATAGATGATGAGCGGCCAAATGATAGAGGTAATATTATTGTTTTATTTAATTTTTTTCTCAATTTTTCTTTAACTTGTTTTTATTAAATTGTGTAATGAAATTGTCCAATTATTGTTGTGTACTTGTATATTTTTTGCAGACATTGGCTCTTATGATGGTGAGGAGATGCCGCCACCACTACCTAATCCAATTGTGGATCTTGATGAGGATGTAGAGGGCATGATGCCAAATATTTCCGAGGATCTATAGGAGGTTGATGCAGATCAGAGACCTGCTCCTACTAGTGCGCTGGCCTGCAGTCGACATCTGAGTGATGCTAGATATAGGATGTAGTTGGGCGACCAACTCATTGCATTGTTTCTTGAGGCGGGCATCCGCCCCACTGATTTCAGAGATATAGAGGTTGATGATAGGATCTTAAAGTTGTGTAGAGGCATGCCGCATGACATGTACAGCCTGATGCGGCATGTCGTAGTAGTTACAATAGCTTTTATGTGACTGACGGAGACTATCGCACGTTACGAGCGAGCCACAGCACATTATGGACAGTCTGCGAGGCGCAGCGTACCATCGACAACTCATGATAGTTCACGACCTCGTGCTGCACCAGATTTGCATGAGCCTCTAGTAGCATCTACCATCAGTCGTCATGGATATGAGGCTCGATCATCGGCTGATCCATGACATTTATATTACAATTTTATATTTTTAACATTATTCAGTTATATATATATTATGGTCCATGTATTTTATGTTCATTTTGCAGTTGTACTTAATTTACATGTTGGTTATCATCATTATGTGTATGTTGTTAGGGCATCTTAGATATGTTTATTTAATGTGCAGCTTGCAAATAGATGTGTATGTGATAGCATGAGATGTATATTTGATGTTTGTGTTGTACTGATGATGTTAATATATAATGTTAATTGTGTTTCTCTAGATGATCATGATCATGATGATGCAGTTAGCGATTTTGAATGTGTTTTTTAGTCAAATATGATGTTTGTACGATGCTTATCATGAACGTGATGTTTATTAATTAATTTGTAAATACCAAATGATCATGATATTTTAAATTTGTAATATTTGTATTTCGAATTGTATTTAAAATTCTAAAATTGTAATTGTAATGATATATATGTAAATTTCTAAAATTGTAATTGTAATTGTAATTTTTTAATTTGTAAAATTGTAAAATTGTAATTGTATATATGTAAAATTCTAAAATTGTTATTGTACGTGAAATTGTAAAATTCTAATTGTAATTGTAATTGTAATTCTAATTCTAATTGTATGTAAAATATTTGTAAAATTTTAATTATATTAATGTGAAATGAATTTATTAAAATTTTGAATTTGTAAATTTGTAAATTTTAAATAATTGTAAAATAATAAATATAGAATAATATGATTTATTGTAACATAAGGAAATTTAGAAAATAATGCAAATAAATTCATGTACTTAATTAGAATTATCATTATTTTTTTATGATCTTAAATACAAAAAAATAATTAATTTATACAATACGCCATTGTTTTTGAGATCAAGTACATAATACCAAATTATCAAGTGAATTATTGATTTTAACATTAACACAATGAAAATTACCAATAAATTCAAAATACATATTACATTAATATTTCGAAAAACTCATCTTAAAAAGTATAGATATTGATGAAATAACACATATTGTACCATATCACTCTTGGTTCTCATGATCACCCTCATTATCTTCTAGCTCGCATGGCATGATAACACTATTGTTCCCAAAAATATGTTTTGATCTAGGGTCGTGTGTGAATACGAACCACCAATCCCTATCCAACACATCTAGGTAGAAAAATAGCTAGTTGCAGTGTTTAGGGAAAACATAGGGTTCCTTAGCTTCATCCCACATCTTTCTAGAGTTAATACATATTAGCCTACTATTGTGATCTTCCTTTACATTATTCCGATCAAAGGTGTCCCAGTACTACTTGCACCTAAAAATAACACATCGGAAAGAATAAAAATCCACTTCAATGATCTCTTGTATCTTTCAGATGTAACCTAATGTCCCTCTTACTAGTTTTTGATCATGTTGGCTAGATTGACTAAATTGATCGAACTCAACTTCCACTCCATAGTATTGTGTGATGTTTCCAACATCGACATTTTCTGTGCGAAAATGGTGTCCATATGCCCACATAGATGGGAACAAATGCACCTATGATAAAAAGGTTTAAAAAAACATATAAGTGTCATGTGTATTATAAATAATAATCCAACGGTTAAAATATGAAATGTAGATATCTTAATATAAGTTTCAAATTTACATATAAATTATTACTGAGTTGCTGCACCCAATCTCTACGTTTAGCGCATCCTCTTCAGCACGCGGGTAACGGCTGGTGGCACTGTATTTCTCTCTAACTTGGTCAGCAACCCAACTATTGGGGCATATTTTTGGCATATTTTCTTTTAAATGATCGGGATAAGGCATAGTTCTACCATTCAACTATCTGAATTCTTTCCTATCACTATCCCATTTCATTCTTTTTTGTTCGTACAATGTGACCCATGGTTGTGTCGCTTCAGAATTGTAAAGAATGAATTTATTGATTGCTTCAATTTCTGCATTCGCTAATGAAATCAAACCAAAATTATATAGTACTTAGAGATCAAAATACACATTATATCTAAGTTCAACATGAATATTAATTACTTTTTGTAAATTTGAAAATTATAAGTCACTTACTCTTTATCAAGCACTTTTTTCCACTTGTTTGGAGAAACTCTCCCTCTCTTTTCTCTTCGTCCAATTCATCGCCCCAAATCACAACACCTGGTCTATTGTTGATCTGCTTGATGTACTCACTAGCATAGTAGAAATACTCATACAATATGTACCCCTCTGCCATAGACCCCTCGGGTTTTTCCCTTTGTCGAACAAAACCTTCCAATTTCTTCATGTACCTCTCTAATAAGAACATCCAACGACAAGAAAAAACCCCAAATAATTCAACCTCATCTACCAGGTGGATTAGAAGATGAACTTGTAAGTCCATGAAACTCGTTGACAGTTCCTTCTCAAACATACAAACAATATCAACTATCTCTTGATGCCACAGTGGAATGCTAGCCACATGAATCTCCTTTGACGTGATCCAATGTACAAATGCATATAATTTAGATATGGCACATCCTATGTCTTGAGGGAATTCATTTTTCACACACCCATGCACTAACAAAGGATAATGACACTGCAAAGTTATAAAAATGTGCAATAATATACATAATTAGTTATGTTTTAATGTCACCGCATGGGATAAAATTTATTAATATAACAAACAATAAAATCACGCTTTTGACATTATACGTACTCTTAGAAGATTCAAATGGTCATGCGATTTCAACCCTGACAAATGGTCATCCATGGTGAAGCAGCATTGTAGTGAAGACCCATATGAAGTTGGCACCCTCACATCCATTATAACTTCCATTGCCAAAGATATATCATCTTTTTTTTTAAATCCGTGGGACATCACCTTCTTTGAAAAACCATGAATTAGAGGGACCGGCACCTGCCTCTGATCTTGTACTTTCTAATCGTCTTGGCCAATATTTCTTTTTAGTTTTTGAAGTAATAAGATCTTTCCTAACTGCCAATGTGTCACTTTGTTTCAATGATATGTGCCTCCATAAAGAAGATGAAACATTTTTAAATATATGCATGGGATCTAATAAGTGGGAAATCTTAAGATGCTCCCAATATGGGAGGTCATAAAAGATAGATTTCCTTTTCATCCCAATGGGAAATTTCTCAACATAGGTGTTGAAGAAGTCTGGATCATCGAACTTAGGCTCCCCATTTGAATCAAACATTTCTGTGAACTTGTTCTCCTTCTCTCTATCATATGCTCTAAGCCATTCAGTTGGTGTCATTATTGGAAGCCTTTGGGTTATTTCTCGTTTAGCATTGAAAGCAAATGTTGCTCTTCTGTAAGGGTGTTGTTCAGGTAGGAATATCCTGGAGAAATCATACATTGGCTTTCGTAGGTCCTTGGACCATCTAGCTTTCAGAGAAGGTACACAACATTTACATCCAAAATACCCTTTTGTTACAAGACCTACAAGATTATATTTGTATACATTAATTAATATGCATGGCACGTTAAAGAATATCATGAAGATCAAAACAAATAATATTACAACGAATTAAATAACTAATATGTAAAATAATATTGTTACATTATATATAAACAAATCAATAAATTAAAGATGTAATTTACCAGAGAAAACTCCTAAGCCTCAATAATCATGTGTCATGTAAGCACATATGCCATACAACGTAAACCTCCTCTCTGGTGCGATGGGTCTTGACACATCATATACATTTATCCCATCCAATAATTCCTTCAATTCATCTACCAGTGGTTGTAAGTAGACATCCATATTCTTCACTTGTCTTCTACCAGGGACTACGAGAGCCAATATAAGATGTTCATTCTTCACGGACAACCATGGGGGTGATATTGTTATTGATCACTACTACAGGCCAAACATAATAGTTGGTGTTCTGGAGGGAATATGGGTTGACGCCATCAATGGCTATGCTGATTCGTAGACTTCGTATCTCATTCTTTAATTTTTCAAGCCATGTATCCTCTATATGCTTCATGGCTATTGAATCAGTTGGTATTCGCATAACTCCTAATTCACTTTTGTGTGAGGCATGCCATCCCTGCGACATAGCTAATTCTTTGCAACGAAAGAGCCTTTGAATCCTTGGGATTGTAGGCATGTGCCTCAATATCTTAAAAGGAGGACCAATACGTGATTTACCCTTATTTTTTGATTTATCATACCTTTCATGCCAACATTTCAGACACATCTCTTTGTCTGCATATTCTCCTTTATATAGAATACAATCATTTGAACATGCATGATATGATATGTACTCAACACCCAACATTTTCAGCAATTTTTTTGCCTCTTCGCAACTACCGGGCAAGAGATTATCACTCGAAAGAACCTTATCTTTGAATAACCTGTAGTTGGTGATCATGGAAAACTATATTAATAAATGTACATTAATGTCGATATAATTATTAATGTTCATAAAATTTAACATTTGTAATGTTCATTGTAGTGTACTGATTATATTTCAAATTTATATATAAGGGAAGTACTTTATGGTAACTTACCTCAAAAGTTCCGAGAAACATGCATTCGACAAGCCAAACTTTGCTTTCAAGTTGTACAGTAACATCATTGTCCCCAACTGGGTATACTTTGACTGACCACCAGGTCCAAAGAGAGGGGTGGTGGAAGCAAATTTAAGGCTTTCGAAAAAGGTGTCAGCGACATGAGCATCATCCCCTAGCTGATCATCATTTTGGAATGCATCTAACAACATTGTCTCCATGGCAGTCGTATCCCTTAAGTAATCATCCATACCAACCTCTATTTGATTGTCTCCATTGCCAGCTTGTGAAGAACTATTATTGTTGTAGTCATTCCTAATTGGTGAATCTAGACGTAGCGGGAATTGAATCGGTGGTTGATTCAACCATTCTTGGTATCGTTCCTCTCCGATTTTTTCTCTTAATTCAGTCTTCTCTCGATTTGACATTGTCGTGGGGTGCAACGGAAGATGGTAGGTAGGTCGTTCATCATCACTAGAATCCTAATATTTAAAAAAAAAAATTGAACATGATTAGTACAAAATATTATGATATCAATTAGTAACCACGTTGACAATATTGCATGATTATAAATTGGTTTGACGTTGAAATAATTACATATTAATCAATATATATACCAAAAAATTATAATTATAATTACCATCATTGTCCTGGGATTGTGGCTAGAAGATGCAATATTGTTACAATTGGCAGGGTGAAGCGGTTGTCCATTTTCATCTACCAAATGCGTCTTGCGGTATGCAGCTCCTGATAAGAACTTTCAATGTTTTGGAGCAGTACTTTGAATATAATTTTGTGCATCTGAACTCGATGATGAATCTGCATGAACCTGCAAATTTGTATACATTATAAATTTAATTAAGTTGTGCATGATTGACTACATGGATAAAAAAACATACATAAATTCAATTAGATAGTGAAAAAATAAAACAAATCTGAAGTAAATATTACGTCTCCACATGGATAGGGAGAACTCCGCGATGGACTTTAAGGAATATTATGGAACGAGCTGGATTTTGAAGAATTGTCCATTTCATATAATATATGATATTTTCTCCCTGCATTTGAGCAAAACAATAATAAACTTTGGTGCATCAACCTAAATGTAATTCCGGTGCATACTGTTTAGATAACTGCACCGGCCAGTTCTTTATTTTGCGCGCCGATGCGCTTTTGTAAAAAGTAGCACCGGTGCGGTTGAATTAAAGGACGCACCGGTAAACGAAAAACTGCAATAAAAAAAAAAGAAGTGCAACCCTATTTTCTTTAAGTGAAAAAAAAAGCGGTAAATTGAAAATTGGGCGGCAAAGTATTTTCGAAAATATAATTTCATAAAACATTTCTTTAAATACTAAACACCTTTCATTATTTCACTATTTTTGCAAAAAAATTCAGCCAGAGATTTGTAGTATACATACCTGGAGCAAACAGAGCACGAGAGCACTATGGAGCAGGGAAATACGTTTGAACAGAAGTATTTAGACAATCCGAATTCCAAACCTCTGGTAATTCAAACCCTGTACCATAGAATTTTAAATGACGTGAGTAAAGTTTATTGTTTTTTTTCACTTTTTTCTGTAGTGAAATAAGACATCAAAGTCTATTGTTTTATTTTATTTTTTCTCTAGTTTTTTATGAAGTAAAATACAAAATCAAATCTTATTGTTTTTTTAACTTTTTGTTTCTACAGTTTTTTACCTTTTTTGTAGTTTTCAGAAACAAAAATAAAAAAAGAAATCAATTTTTACAAACAAAACCCTAGATTCTTTTTGTTTCTGCCATTTTTTCTCCCTCTTTCTTTTAAATTTAGATTTATAGGGTTTCTGTATTCATAATAAATCCAACCCACGGGACGATTTGCATAGTCAGATCCCAATCCATGTTGGCCCTTGCATAAATCTTTAAAAAAATACAATTTTTTTTGCATCGGTGCGCCCTGCGTAACATTGCGCACCGGCGCGCTTTGTTATACAAGCGCACCGCTGAAGTACACTGATAAAAAATTAAAAAATAAAATATGTTTTTATCAATGCGCCATTCGTAACATATGGCATCGGTGCACCATTACATTATGGAGCACCGCAAAATGTGTTGTTTTAGAAAAAAACCATTTTACAAACATACCCTACATTATTTTTATTTCTACAATTTCTTCTCCCACTTGCTCTGATTTCATAATTAAGGTTTTTCAATTTATATTTATAGGGTTTTTATTGCTAAATATAAGCCTAAGACCTGCAACCAACGGGAGGATCTGCATAGTCAGATCTCAATCCATGTCAGCCCTTGCGTCAATCTTAAAAAAGACATTTGTTTTCAGATGCCAACATCGTATCCTTTAGCACCTTTGTGCTGCGAGCATACGAAGCGCACTGCGAGAGTACGGTGATTAAAAATTAAAAAACAAATTATGTTTTTATCAGTGCGCCATATGTAACATATGGCACCGGTGCACTATTACATTATGGCGCATCGCACAACGCACTGTTCTGGAAAAAAAAAAAAAAAACACATACCCTACATTATTATTTTTTTCTATCCTATCTTCTCCCACTTGCTATGATTTCAGAATTAGGGCTTTTAAATTTATATTTATAGGGTTTATATTGCTAAATATAAACCTAAGACATCCAACGAACGGGTTGACCTACATAGTCGAATCCCAATGCATGTCGGCCCTTGCGTAAATAAAATACAAAAAAAAAAAAAAAAATCGGTGCACCCTATCTGAAAGAGTGCATAGGCGCGCTCTGATATCACAGCGCACCGCGAAAGTACTGTCATAAAAAATTAGAAAAATATGCAGTCGGTGCACTATTTCATTATGATGCACCGCGAACGTTCAGTTTCGAAAAAAGAAAAAAACTTTCAAAAAATACAAACCTTACTTTCTTTTTGTTTCTCCCCTTTCTTCTTCTTCTTTCTGTGATTCAAAATTAGGAATTAGGAATTTAGATTTATAGGGTTTGTATTTCTAAATATAGACCTAAGACATGCAACCGACGGGACGATTAGCATAGGCGTATCCTAATCCATGTCGGCTTTGGAATGATTTAAAAATAAAAATAAAAAAAAATTACGAGTACGCCTTATGTAAGGTAGTGCACCGGTGCTCTGTTGTTTACAAGAGCACCAGATAAGTAATGTGAAAAAACAAAAAAATAAAAATTAACGGTGCGCCATATGTAAAATTTAGCACTGATTTATGCTAAAAAAAACTAACACTGGATGATTTTTATTATTTTTATGATGGTTAATCGATGCGGTCATTGATATGTAACGCACTGGGGCTTCTTGTTGACATAGAGCACCGTACGGTGTATTATATTGTTTTTGCGGTGCGTGGTAAAGACATACACGCACTGACGTTGGTGCGTTAACCATGAATGGCACATCGATTTTTTGAGTTTTTTTTTTTTTTAATTGAGAAGTTGACAATTTATTTAAAAATATATTATTGACTGACATGATACAGGTTTGATATTGTTAAATAAATGACGGACAAGAGATCAAGTAACAAAAATACTGATAACACATCAAGATAAAAAGGAAAAAAGGCAAGTTCTTTGTAAATTTTTTACAAAAAAATTAATTTTGAACTATATGTAAGTTCTGATCTAGGACCAGAAGAACGTATAAGATTAATGGAAAAATTACAAAAGGATGAATCAGGTGAATGAAAAAATACTATCAATCCAATATGAGTTTCTTTTATTAGTTTTCATTAATAATATAATTAAAATTATTAGATAACATGTGTAAAAAATTCTATTAATTCACCTATGTTTAATGTTCTATACGGACAAGCAACTCATAAAAAGAATGTTTTTCTAAGAAAAGAAAAACAATAGAACATGTAAATGAAAATGAATTGCTCCTTAGCTCATCTGGAGTGGTGTTGGAGGATAAAAAAAGGGAGAAAAACTTTTACAAATGTTTGAGGGATCTAGTGGAATGAATGTATAGACGTTCTTTCCACTTACAATACAAAAAGCAATCCAATGATTCCAAGAACCAGATTTTATGTAAATTGCAGGAAGAGTTTCCATAGAATTGGTCAATGAGACATGTCATACTTTTAATAGAAAAAACTTACAACAACAAAAAAGAAAGAATGAAAAAGTAATATTCCTTTAGATGTTTGTCTAGAATTATTTATAAATATCAATTTTGTTATACTTAATTTTCATATATCAATATAAAAATTAAATAGTTTATTGTCAGGTTACATTTTCAGGAAGATTATGAAAATCTCAAAATATGAACGAGTTGATATCAGAAATATGCCAGTAGGAATGTTCAAAAAGGTGTACAAGGACATGGCAATAGAAATGGACAAAATTGCATCGTGGGAGGAGCCATCTCAACAACAACGTGCTTCAAATATAATATGTAATCATTTAATTTTTTTATCATTAGGTAAAATAAATAAAAAATTTAGCATTAAATACTAATTTTCAAGTATTTTCTTGGAGAAAAGAAAAGAAAATGGAACACATTCAGCACATAAAATAGAATGACAAGGAAGAAAAGAATTGATATTTAATTTTGTGAGTAATTGTTACTTCCTTATAACGACTTAATTAGATTTCATTTTCGTATTTTAAAGTTTTTTTGCAAAAATCATCATTGAATGTCTCCAAACAGGTTCTAACATACAAACAAGAACCATCATAGGAATTGATTGAAATTGGTTTAAATATGGGTTGTGCGTATATGTTGGCATATCATAACTTGATTGTGGAATTTGTAAGCATCTATTGATCTTATTTTACTTAGATCCGTCTATAATTAATAGAAAAAATAAATATTTTATATTAAATATATGATTTCTTATGGGGTATAAAACTTGCACGAAACAAAGTATGACACTATGCCAACAGATCAAATCTTGAAAGATGGCCTGTTACATGGTTTTGAAAGAATGTGTATAGTTTATGAGTCAATTGTTGCATTGGTATGTGATTTTTTTTCGATTTAAATTGATGTATATTATTTCATATTGAAATTTTCATTATTCTCACCAATGTATATACACTCATTACAGTTTATTTTTATGTCTGTAGATGGGAGAAGGTGAAGAAGAAGAAAACAATCAACGTCGTGAACAAAACATTTTTGAAAATAACCTAAGTCATGCAAGTAGCTCTAGCAGTGATAGCAATTGAAGCGAAGAATGATGATCACTATGTTTGGATATAAAAGCAAGGCGTTGTACTATTTTTGGAAAAATTTCTGTGAAATCAGACATTTTATTTAATGTAATGGACATAGTGTCCCAATTGAAAGATAAAGGGATACTAATAACTGTCCCATTTTGTATGACAAAGAATGTCTTATATATATATATATATATATATATATATATATATAATGTTTTAATTTATTCTATTTCGTTCTCTATTGTCTTTATTGCGTTCTCCATTGTCGCTCTCAAATGCAGTAATAAAAAGTTAATTCATATGAATATTGTTATAACATATATATGTGTCGACTTTTGATGAATAATGAATTTAAAAAAAAAAACACAATAATTATGAGATGATATAACAAATTAATCTAAACATCACATTCAAATCCAATAATAAAAAGTTAATTAATATGAATATTTTTATAATATGTTTTGAATTTTGATGAATAATGAATTTCAAACAATCACAATAATTGCACGCCCACAGGTCAATTTTTCTAAAAAATACAAAATGAAAATCGGTGCGCTTTTATTATTGAGCGCACCGGTGCGTTTTTACTACCTATCGGGACGACACAAATACCAAAACCAGTTAAAAATATCGAGGCGTTTGTGTGGTACGGTGCTTTGGTGTGTTTATGTATCTATACGCACCAGTGTCATTTTACTGGCTATGAGCACCGCACGAATACCGATACCAATTATAAATTCCGGTATGTCTATGTGATTCTATGCACCGAGGAGTTTTTTTTGTCTATACACACTAGTGCATTTGGATGACTAATAGGCACCGCACGAATACCGATAGAAGTTACAAATCTCGGTGCATTTGTGTGATAGTACGCATCGGGGCATTTATGTGTTGATAAGCACTGGTGCGTTTGTATGACATGTTTGCACTACACGAATACTGATACCAATTGTAAACCTCAGTGAATTTGTGTGATACGATGCACCGGGGCATTTATCTAAGCATACACACCGGTGCGTTGATACGACCTATGGGCACCGCTCAAATCCCAAGACCAATTAGAATGGCCCCGTGTGTTGTATCACCAACACCAGGACTGGTGCTGTAATTTTCCTTAACGGTCCAATGCATTCTCCTTCGACCGCCCTGGTGCACTGTCTACTGATACGCACTGGTGTGTTAAAACCTGATAAGAGCACTGGTGAAAAAACATCCATAATAACCTCTGGCCGCCCATTTTTTTTTAGTTGTGTTGAATTTCCATTAAAAGCTTCGGCAAAAGCTCCGTTACCAGAAACGGATGCGGTAGCATATGTATTTTTGACAATTTGGGCCAATTTTATAACACTAAAAACCTCCTTTATAACCTCCACTAGAGGGTATTTTCCTTGTAGTGGTCTGTGTGGCAAGACTCATGACAACTGCAAGAATTTAAGGTCCAAAAAAAGTTGATGTCACCATAAAAACCTGAAGAAATAATTAAGAAGATCTCGTTTATAATCAAGATACCGAAAAGTGCCAGAACATAGACAAACTTCATGAGCCATAAAGAAAAAATTTAAAAGAATCTTATCGATAGCTTGTAGAATTTAAATGGTGATCTTATTCATATCTCGGACTGTCTAGTTGCACAATCTGCAATTGAAACGCTTTCATTACTAACTACTCTTTCCACTTGCTTGAAATAGATGAAGTCCAGCTATAAGTAATTATTAAAAACTTGTATTACAGAGGCTCTAGAGTACCTCAATACTATGAAATATTCTTCCCATTACATTAATGAAATTTTTGGAGCACCAGAGTAATGATAATATAAGGGAGATGGGATTGCTACTGATTTCTTGTTACAAATTTTTTATCAAATTGTTTTTGTTGTATATTAGAGGAATAGGAAAATGGGTCTGGCTCCTAATAATCCCTCAGACTCACTAGCTTGGTAGTGAGGGAAATTAAATATGTGACCTTATAACTCACATAACTTTACACAAACTTGCCAAATGAGCTACATGTACGTGCATTACAAGTATCTATCATTAACCTGAGAAGAGCTCAAAAAATTAAATAAGAGAAAACCACCTAGGCTGGAGAGCTACCGAATGGCGAGGATATGCATAAAGAAGGGAATGAAGAAGAAGCTGCATTTTTTAACGTAACCTACTAACTAAAACCTATCTGGGAAATCATTGAATAAAGTTATTGAATAGTTATTTTTATATTTATTCACAAATCTAGGTTATTTCAATTCTTAGATGATTGATCATTCCAAACTAATCAGTTATTTCAAATAATTTTAATGTGGGTCAACCTTTTGTTTTCACAGGATGGTGATTGATAAGTATTTCCAGCTTCCCATTGCACGTTATTTATTGCAAAGGGCCTACATTCTTTGTTAGTATAATTTTTGATGAATAATTGTTCATTTGAATCGGTATGTGCATACTCATGAGGAAAGAGAATACACGTCTATCTGGTGCATTCTGCAAACAAATAAATAAATAATAAAAAAGATAAAAAATGGGAGAAAGATACACAAGTGTGAAAACAATGGTGCAAACATAGGATTGATATTCTTAATATTACTAATGAATTATGAGAAATAATAGATTGACGGGGTAGACTTCAGTCAATGTAAATCTCCTTCCTACCTAATCTCCATAAATTGGGGCCAGAAGAATGAGTGATATAGAGAAAACATTAAACACTCTTGTTGTATTAGGCTGTATGATTATGAGCAAACCTATTTTAAGGTAGAACTATAGGATTTCACATGTTTGCACTAATAAATGGGACTAAGTTCTCCATTGAACTTACTACGACTAATAGTCTATCTAATGCCCTATGACCCAACTTTTATGGGCTCAGCTATCATAGAAAAAAATTAATGAAAGGCATAGTGGAATAGTTCAGGAAGAAATTTAATCACTTTCATCCCCCATGAGTCTTTTCCCCGGATCTCTGCAAAGAAAGAAGATTTTATAAACTAAGACATAAGAAAAGAATATCCATACACATAGTCTCCATGCCAATGACTCTTATTGGTTATTTTTTTTTATTGCTCCATTTTGTGATTCTTGTTTTCCAGGTTTGCACGCTGCAGTTGAATCTATTTCTACATTTTTCTTTATGGTAGCTAAACGGCGAGTTTCTTCCACAAAAGAAGCAGCTCGACCCAACTGTGTTAACTGGATACCGAGACTCTGTTCCCTGGACATAAACTTCCCAAACAAATGCATCTCTACAGTTACAACTTTCCAGCTTCCCAAGAATTTTAATGTACTCTCTCAGGTTACTTTGAATCCCTTGTGTGCAAAAGGACAGGTTTGAATGTTAACATTTAAAGAAAATTCTTTGGGATAAACACCCTTCTGGATATCTCGCAGTGCTGCATATATTAAAGGTAGGGAGATTTCAATAGGTTCGTTAAAATCAGTGTCACTGCTTTGAGCTTTCTTCCATTTCAAGGAAATTACTATAGAAGTAACTCCATTAAGAAGAGCATCTCTGGCTCCAGCAACTATACTAGAATAAATGCAGAAACTTCATAAGTAGTAGCTCCCTTAACGTCAACAGTAGCTGCAAGAATATTCTCACAAAATTTAGCAGAATGGCTTACTCTAGATTTATCCTGATAAGGAGCACAAACATTGAGATTGCACCTTCCTTCGTTAAGCATGGCCTCGACCAAGCATCTCAAACCAGGAGCTTGAATGTCATCATCATTAGTTAGAAGAAAAATAGGCCTGAGAAGAGCTTGCCCTCCCATATGAAAATTGGTTGTCAGAGGAGCCTGCCCTGCTTTAATAAAGAATGTATGTCTTCAGATTGAAGCAAGGGGGGTAAAAACCACTTCTCTTCTCCAATGACGAATATAGTAGTGAAAGCCAATTTCACAGTGACTATCAGATATGAACTAGATATATTGATATAAAAAAACATAGTCTCATGTAAGAGACAAGATCATAATACTAGGATGGAGTTGATAAAAAGGGACTCCCATAAAATGGATCGGTAAAAATAAGCCTTAGCCTTTTACTGTTTTATAGAAGCCATCAGAAGCCTCTAACCAAGGGACAACATCCTTTCACCTGTAGCCCTTTCAAGGTGACCATAGGGCATGGGACTAAGGCTAGTCTCTTAAGCCTAATACTTACTGGTTACTTCTTAAGGCTTTCACTCTCTGGCTTGAACAACGAACTAGTGAGAGAGATTGATAAGATTGTGGATTATAGATGATGTTATCTATGGCACTAGGTCTTGATTCAATATGGCAGCATAATTTTGGTATCGATCTCAAAGGTCAGCAGAAACTGGGATTGAGTCATCTACTGCTAGGTATCAAATTGCGGGCTCAACTGCTTAATCAAGGAAATAACCAAGGACATAAGCTTCTCCATCAACAACTGGTGCTGCTTACCTTGTCGAATGACCCGCTCTTTATGGCTGGCTTGAAATATTTGGAAAATATTTATATAAATGTGTACATTTTGAATGGAATCCGCAAGGTCGAAATGATTATAATATTAATTCTTTCCAGAGGTAATGTTAAATAAAAAAATTAAATAATAAACGAAATTAAATATGAAAAAATTAATTTAAAAAAAACAAAAAATAAATAAATTATAAACAAAATTAATAAAACATGAGATAGGCACGTATACTTCCATACAACTCCCTGCACTCTCTAAGTTGCTGCTTGTTAGCTGCTTGGTCATCTATGTGATAGCCAAGTGTTCTCCCTATCCCCCAAAATAATGATAATTCCATCAGATTGCCTTTGCGCTGCATTTCGAGGCGCCAAACAGCCGAAGAAAGCTCCTGAAACAACAATCATTTACTATTAAGTCTGGGACAGTGGAAAGTAATATTTTCTAGAAAATAGCTCTAGATATATGAGGCTTGGATAGTTTATGTAAAGCTCATCTTGTAGTCTGTAAACCGAAATGCATAAAATTTTAACCAGAAATATTGATCGTTTGGGATCCAAAGTAATTTAATATGAAGAGATTCTCAAGTTGGGGGAAAAGGGAAAACCGATGATCTAAAGGGTCATCTTTGAATTTCACATCTCGTAAATAGCAAGTGATGAGATGCTATAATTTACTGAAATTCACCAGAGATTCACCTGCTAAGACAGAGGAAGAGGAAGGTTACCCGACCTCAGACCCAGGTTATGTTTCTCTGGCAAAAGTGCGAGGGTTTATCCTCATGTTATTCCTTATGTATGGGATGCATTGCCATGTAGAAGTGCTCCACCGCTAACCCTTCAAGTGATTTATATCCAGGGTCATTCTCTAACTCTCACTATCTATAAGGTCGTCTTATTCTCTATGCCCTGTGGCTCCCATTATTTCTATTCTAGCTTATACTATACATGGTACGAAACCAACCCTACCATATACATTCAACAATCACTGGATGGAATGGAAGCTTAAGTCATTCACTCTAAGCTGCCAGAAGGAAGTCGTTGTTGTGGATGTAGTCATGACACGTGGATGCAATCACGACACTACACTACAGGTAAGTAGGTCTTCTGGTCTTAAATCTGAAGCAGTCGTCTTGATTAAAGGTTATTCTCAATTTTTAAACGGTATTCTCGAAATTTAAAATATCAAAGTACATTACACTACAGGTAATTAGGTATTCTAGTATTAAATATGAAGTGGTCGTCTTGATTAAAGGGTATTCTCAATTTTGAAACGGTATTCTCAAAATTTAAAATATCAAAATACCAGTAGTTGTTGTTGTTGAATCAGTTGATCCATAACAAGCATCAAAATTTAAAATACCAAAATAACAGCTATAGTTTTTGAATTAGTTGATCCATAAGTTTATCCATAACTAGCACCAACAATTCTAGTTCCCGTTCCAGAGCCAACATCAACAGGTACCCCAAACCTCTAGTCTTGCCTACAAAGTCTGCTGCTCTTGGTCTTCGTCCAATGCTTGCAAGGGTCTTTGTTGTACTATTCCGACATCCTCCATACAACTGTAAGGCGTACTCCTGGGTTTCAACTATGCCTCTGCCTGGTCTACGCAAGTCTGCAACTCGTGAGACAAGGAGTTTTCCTTCAAGATGACTTCCTCCTTGCCCTCCCTCTGGTCTCAGTTTTCCTTCGGGCAGATCCAAATCGTGAGAGAGCAAGATAGTATCCTCGTTAGGCGCAATACAACGCAAATACATGCAGAAAACGCCACAAGACTACATGCATGCACACAGTCTTGTCATCCATATATAACAAGGCCATATATAACAAGTAAAGATTACCCAAAAACTCCAAACATTTAATGTTAGTAAATTAATGTTAACATTAATTTAGAGGGTGAATATATACAACTTGAAAAAGGTACATAATGTAAGGTATGCCTCGGGGAGAGGCCAATAAGACAAAAAGTTATAAACTATGCTCATGTTAAATAAACAACGAATAATAAGCATGTTAAGGAGGTTGAACGGATGCTAGTACAGTGATTTCGATTACTATAATCCCACCAAGGCGGCAAGGACTAATAAGAGATTAAATGAATAAAATTCAATTTTAATGAAACAAGTTATAGTGCTAAATTATAAACTTAACAAAATAATTTAATTTAAAAGAAAAAGATGAATAAAGTTAAAGTATAAATTTAATAATATTATTAAACTTTGACATAATAAAGTTATATTTTAATTTTAGGTTCCATAGTATATACTAGATTAGGTAAATCATAACAATATGATTTGTGTATTTTGTTATATATTTAATAATAGCGAACGCAGTCCACAGATTACTATTGAATCCCTGATATTTTCCTTCTCTCAAACTGCCTAGTGAACTCTCGCCCTCCTTAAATATCAATTTGCAAATATACTCGAACTAGCTCTCTTTAAAGTTTTAATCATTTATCATTCTGGCAAGTGCTTTGTGGGTGTAAGCTTTAGGTTGAGATCATTGGTTAAATTTTTTTTCGAACATGGCATTTGGAGAATACTTATATGGTCACTATTACTGATTCGTCACATTATATTTAGCTACTTTGGTTAACATATTATTCTCCCAAATCATTATAGCAGGACTACTGTACTGGATACACCCTCAACTAAATTCCTCATACAGCCATTAATTTCTTTCTATCTCTAAACGTTTTCAATTCTCCCCATCTTAAATCTCCCTCCTCTTCTTCTATTACCGAAGGATTACCTTCAATACTTAAAATAAAATATAAATGTATATTATTCATATATTAAGTTGCTATCTCTAAGCATTTCAATTCTCTGAATCTTGAATCTCTCTCTTCTTCTGTTACCGAAGTATTATCTTAATGGAATCTTGCAATCCCGATTAATTAAAGACGCACGGATGATAAATATGTACAAATCAATACTTATAAAAAAAATATAAATTTGTATGTTATTCATATATTAAGTTGTGTGTTTTTTTTTTTTTTTTTTGCAGTAGCTTGAATGAAATTTCAGTACTGATACTCGTAATAAAAATAGGTGTTTAGCTTTGTTGCACGGGAACCGTTCTCGAGAAATGGGAAACTCATTCCAGAGGTTTTTCTTTTTCGAGGAGTTTTGGAATTGTGTGGGAACTTATCATTTTCGGTAGAAGCTGCGACCAGAGTTGGGACACGTTCCGGAATCTTTGACCATTATGATGATTGACGTTCGGGCGTTTTCAACAAAACTTGCCACTAAAGCAAAACGTCTTCAAACATTTTTAGTAAGTCTTTCCAAAAAAGAAACTTCGTTTCTATAAATTTGCCCCAAAATCCACCAAAAAAAACTTTCCTTCTCAAAGTACACGCAAAAAAAATCTTTTTCTCACAAAACTCACTCACAATCTTGCATAAAGTTGGTCCTCCATTCACTCCATCACTGTAATTGTTAACTTGTTTAAGAGCGCAACCTTGTATTCATTTGCTTTAAACTCCAATAGTGAGGGCTTTAACTTTTCAAGGATTTCTTCTTTTCTGTCCTTTCTGCTTGTGAACTCTTATGTGGGGATATTTCATTTTTGAGTCCTCTTTTATGTGATGTCTAAACTCTGGTTTCTTGCTTCCCTTATGTGAAATTCCTCTTGCCATTAGTATGTTAGTTTCGTTTCCTTTCAGTTTCAGAGAGACTCTCTAGACTGAATGATATGTCTGACATTTCTAGAATTAGTAACATTGACGCTCTTTTGACAAGTTAGTTGTTTCCTGTAATTTTTAGGGAAACCCAAGTTCCCAACGTTTCCACGTTCCAAAAACTCATGCAACATAGGTGTTTAGTAATAAAATCCTATGAAATTATAACTTTTCTCATATCCAAATCTGCTGAATTGTAAACAGTAATGGGTATATGACAATGGATCATGAATAGTAAATACTCGTTCCCTCTCTTTAGAACCATATAATATTATATTCAAGAGAACTGGTATGCAGTAAAGATCAACCCTGTAAATACATTGCAGTGCGGACTAGATGGGATATTTTGGTCTCCGGTGGATTTAAACCATCCAAATCCGTAACAGTGATCTCTTACTAGTGAATATTTGTTCAGTGGTGACTTGGATTAAAAAGAACCGGTCACCTACTAAAATTTTCTAATATATATGCTCTACGGACTCTATTTTATATATTTGTTTTGTAGTGAACTACCTGAATAGAACTTGTCTGCTGTGAAATCTGTGGAGAAAAGAGTTAACTAGCAACCCGGGCTTTAAATTTGGATTTGGATTGAATGATATAATAAAGTAACGGTGGCTAGTTCCATGTCGATGACAAATTCCTTTTACTAGTGTTGTTTGGTTAAATTCACTACATTTACGAGCTATGAACGAGAAACCTACAAATTAACTAGATAATATATGAAAATGTATAGAAAACAAATTTAAACAAAGATGGAAATAATAGTCTATAGGATATTAGGGTTTGGTTTTTATTTACACTCATATGGTTATCCAAAAACAAGTTTAATAGTGGAATAATAGGCTCAACACGAGTTTAATAGGGAATAAGATAAAAAGTTAAGTTAAATAATATTTTGATTGGCAAGTTAGTTATTTTATTTCAATATATATAAATAATTTTATTTCAGAACTCAAATATAACTACAAAAATAAAAAATAAAAGAAATTCGAACTATTCCAACTTAATTTTTTAAATAAATGGGATATTCAACAGTTACAATGTGAAAACCATTTCCAGGCATTTCCATGATGATGAACAAAGTAAAACAAATAAATCGTAAAGCAAGGAAGCAGTGTTTTCAATCCATCTTGCTGGATACAAATAAGAACCATAAACAAGAGAATGGGAACGAAGGTGCATCCTCAGTCAAATCCAATACGTGCCGAGCAGAACGGCTTCACTAAATTTAACTTACAAATCTATACATTCACCAAACAGAAACCGCCCAATTTTTCATGTAACTAGACAAAGGCAACGCAAACCAGGAAGCTCGGGAAATTCCCATTATAAGGATCTGCATATACAAACGGATCGCCGTTGATATCACGGATCCTCGCACATACGAACTGATGGCTGTCGGTCTCCTGGACCGTCGTCCAGGCCATGTAACCAATACCCTAATTTCGGTGTCTAGGGTTTTGAAACAATAGTCGGACGGGGTTATTGGAGACGAGGGAAATTGCGGCAGAGTGGGCATGTGGCGTGCCGGCGAAGCCATTGATCGACACAAATCGCGTGGAACATGTGACCGCAATCAGGAATAACTCTCACAACCTCCGATTCCCTGTAATCGCTTAAGCAAATCGAGCAGCAAATTTTGTCATCTGCTTCTGATTCTTCTTCTCGCTCAGATTTGGATGATCGGGAAACTTTTTCCGAGTACACCATTCTCGGATATGAATCCAACGTTGCCTCATCGATACCTTCAGCCGCACGGTTTTCTGGAACATTAGCATCCCTGCCTCTTTCTAGACCTATAGTCTCTGTCAGACATATTGGCCAGCGAAAGCGTGCGATTAAGGTTAGCAAGCATACGTTCACTATAACCACGGCTGCAAAAGCTAATATCATCAGCCAGTCGGTCTGGGGATTAGACTGTTCCATACTGTTCACGGGTCTATAGCTGCTCATTCTCTTGATATCAAAGCAGACGACGGCAGATTATCCAACGTCTAGCGGAGCCAACGCTTGGCAATTGCATCCAGATGCCCTATATATTCTTAAAGCTTGGCACCTCTCTCCGATTAACTCTGAGGCCAAATGATATCATAGATTAATATAAATATCCGGAACTTCAGCGATAAAGTGGGATGAGCAGTCTGGTTTTACGTTTGTTTTGTCACATCAATGGACATGGACCTGGTCGATGCCCCGGCACAATAGAATTCGATTATCTTAGTAACTCGAGCAGATCAACATTGTTATAAACAGTGCTGGCAATATAAACCTTTCTTCATATGTTGATAAGCAGGGAACGCACGTAAGCTCGACAATGAAATTCATGATTTGTAATAAGAGAATGAAGCTTCGAGGAAACGCAATTTAGTCAACTTGTTGTATTCACGTATAACTTAAAACAAGAGAGCCCAGAAATTGTGTAGTGACATATCTTTATCTTTACTATCAAGTATACTTGATAAAAGGAAGGTACGAGGAATGTTCCAATTTATAAAACATACGGGGATAGAGAGCGACAGCCGTCTACCAGCAAACAAAAACTTCACATGATCATCAAGTTAAAGTCACATGATGCCTCAATTAAATTTTCTTCGTTCAGATTCTTTCATGTTTAGATTCTTTCGTCGTTTTGGTTTTAGGTGGTGGTGTTCACCCCTGTGTGGTTCTATTTGATATTCAATGGATTGTTAATAAAAAGGAACTTTCATTGGAGTTTACCTCAATTCCTTGTTCAGTTTAATCCATTATATCGAAATTTAACTATATCTATTTTCTCTTAGTTTAACACACTTAATTGATATATAAAATTAGTTCACAGTATTCCAATCACTAACAAATGTCGAATAAAAGAAAATTAACTTGGGATAAATATAAGCTATCATACTATAAAATTATTTCATTCAACTTGATAGTAATAAAACAAATACATATGATCCTCAATAAATAATAACATAGAAAACAATAATTATCTCAGTATAGGGGAGTAACCAAAGTGAACATGAAATAAAAATAAGCTTTCAAAACACTGAAATAATTCACATAGCAAGACAACAATTAAAGCAAATAAGTCTCAAATAAGTCTCATTGATTGACTAGGTCAATAATTTTCAAGAATAGGGACATGCATACTCACATTTAATGATTCAATGAGTTATAAAATTCTTACCAACTATGAAAGATAGGCAAATAAGTCTCATTGATTAACTATGAAGCATAGTAAAATAAGTCTCATTAATTAACTAGGTCAATAATTTTCAAGAATAAGGACATGTATACTCACATTCAATGATTCAATGAGTTACAAAATTCTTACAAACTAGGAAAGATATCTTATCATAAGTTTTAAACAACCATAAATTCACATATCTTAACAATAGTGCAAAGTATATAGACTCATACCTATATGGAATAGAAAGAGAAATATTTTATTATAAGGGACAATGATAATAGTATCAAGAGAATGACTAGGGTATAAAAATATATTAATAAATATGAAGTAATTTGAACAATTTATGTTGCCTTGACAGTAGCATGGAAGGGAAAGAAATGTGAAAGAAATGTGATAGCACAAGTCTTCTCTTGCCTTTAGTTCAACCTATTAGAACATCTCCCCTACACCAAGTGTGGGACCCGGGTGCCCGAACCGCCCCTCCCCCTCCTTCCCCGAAATGATTAAAGGATTTTTTTTTTTTTTTTTTAAATCTTTTAGCATGCCCCACACCCTCCTTCCTCCTCCTTCTTCTCAATGATTAAAGTTTTTTTTTTAATCTTTTAACATGCCCCACACCCTCCTTCCTCCTCCTCCTTCTCAATGATTAAAGGGGGATTTTTCCATTGTTATATCTCATCATCATGTTATAAAATTGTGACTTGAAATATTAAATTGATGTATTTCAATCTCTATTGTCCCATGAAAGTTTTTCTACTATGTTGTATGTTCTACAATTGCGGGACATATTACTATCAAATTATTTCCATGTTTAAATCAAGGTAGATGCCAAGTGGGTGAACGTTTGAGACAATTTAAAATGAGAGAGATAGGTTGTCATATCCTCATCCTATAGAACATTTTAGGCTTTTAAATTGTAATATATGATGGGGATAAATTATCATAATGCATATACAATAATAGATGTGCAACATAATATACTTAGAGGAAAGTCATTGGATATATTAGATTGCATATTTAATCCCTCAAGAAATCACCATTTGAAATATTCAAAAATATCCATACTTAAGTTTGGTAGTATTCATAGAATTTGACATTTCTACATTTAAAAATAAAATGAGAAACCTTTAAAAAAATTAAGAGTTAAAATTGTATACTAGTAATTTTCAGATGTCTTATTAGGGGGTTGTAGCTCCCTTCTCTTTGCTACTAGAGAATGAGTGGAGATTTTATCCTCCTAAATTTTGGTGCCTACATGTTAGTAAGATTTTTTGCAAGTAAAAAATGTA
>CM076574.1:428936187-429176354 GCA_034641835.2 Pinus albicaulis
AAAATAAAAAAATTGGCTCGCACCGGATAGTGGTGTTGCATATAAAATTTACAAAGTCGCATAGGCAATGGCAAGCACTCCAGATTCACATCATTTTTGAGGCCGGGGGTGCCCCTGCGTATAATTTTAAAAATAAAATAAATAAAAATGCGCATACCATTTATCCAAGCACACCGTTGACCATGGGAATCCCAGTCCGGTGCATTGACGGAATTATCCGCCCCGGTGTATGTCAGCGCACCGCATTCTGGATTCCGAGAGGGTCAATGGTGCGGCCAGGTAAAAGACCGCACCGTCGACTATGTAATTAGCCAAGTGAACCTGGGCACTGAGACGACTATATGCTCCGGGCGTATATTTCCACAAGTGCACCGCTATTCGAACTTAGATTTAGTCAACTCACCGAAAAATAGACACTGCACTCGAGGCTCCGTGTGTATTTCATTAGTGGCACAAGCATCGATGTAAGAAACTCAAGCCACCGCCACCAAGCATGCGACCGTTTTTGTAGACCGATCGGGTCTCGTTTTTTTTTCAAATATATATATATATTTGTGTGTGTGTATGTATGTATATTCCTAAATAAATGTCTATTTTAATAAAAAAAATTATTTAATATGTCAATGATTCGTGAGAGAAGAGGAGGAACAAAGAGTTAAAAAACAGCTGAAGAAGAGGAAATGATTCGCTAGCCCCGGGAGGCCTGAGAGGGAGAGAGATGCCTACCCTCACCTTATTACAGCAGATACCTAGGGGATCCTTAGGCAGGTAGGCCTCCTCAAGTTCTATGAGGAGGCTACTTCCCTAAAGGCCCATAGTGTGTTTTTGAGATATCTTATCCACAGGAGGAATGCCCACTGATAGGCTTTCCAGGTTGGTCCTGACCAGTGGTACACACCCACTGAGGAGGATATTTATTTATTACAGGAATATCAATGAGAGGGGTGGATTTTACCTCATTCCCAGACGTGGCAGCTGGTTGTGTAACAGGGAGTCAGTTAGTTTACTCCCACAGATACATTAGAGCACATGTACTGTCTCCTTCAGAGTTTCAGGTACCCGGAGGTTAATTACGTATAGGTGCATTTGGTAGACAGGACGTGTAGTGCCTCTCACTTATCATTTCAACCATTTCGCACAACAGCAGTGACGGGCAATGCATTAGTTGCTCGCTTTTATATTATGTTGATTCTTTAGTACAACAACCATGACTTGTCAGGTGGTCTGCCATTTTTTTGCGGCATTTTTGTACGACCTTAGATAGATGCTGTGCTCATGCACAAGGGATGGTCAACTTCCATTTTGCTTCAGAGCTATTTTGTTTATTTTTTGAAAAGTTTCCAGAGATGAGACCTAGTTTTGTTCGATAGTTTCGTAGGTTGATGTTCGAGGCCCAGATGCACATGTGGGGGTAGATGATGCCCAAGAGGGGAGACACTATATTTCCATCCAGGATATTGCATGATGCAGTGGACTTACTATCCAGTGTTGACAAGCTGCGTCCCTTCATTTTGGTCCCATGTCCTGATGCTAGACTAGATTAGCAAGGGTGTCCCAACATCCTCTTCACAAATGATGAGCCACCAGATGATAGAGGTAATATTACTATTTTATTTATATTTATTCTAACATGTTCTTTAACTTGTTTTTATTAAATTGTGTAATGAAATTGTCTAATTATTGTTGTGTAATTGTATATATTTTTTAGACATTGGCTCTTTTGATGGCGAGGACATGCCAGATCCACCACATGATCCAAGTGTGGATCCTGATGATGATCAGCATATGGCCGATGCCGAGGATGATCATGATCAGGATGAGATCGGTGCAGTAGAGAGACATTCTCCTACTCATGGTGCACCGGTACCGCCTTTTTCTAGGCGTGGTCGACCTAAGACTAGATATAGGATGGAGTTAAAAAACCAACTCTGTGCATTGATTGTTGATGCGGGCATCAGGCTCGCTGATTATAGAGACATACAGGCCGATGATAGGCTGTTAAAAATGTGGAGAGGCATGCCGCATGACATGTACAACCTGATGCGGCATGCCGTAGGAGCTACGACAGATATTACATGACTGAGGAAGATTGTTCGTAGCTATAGGCATAGTCGAGTCGTGGCACGTGATGGAAAGTTTGCGAGTAGTGACTCACATTCACCTCATGATCGTTCACCTTACACCATGCCTGATGAGCATGAGGCTCCACTAGCAGCATATAGCAGTCATCATGGAGATGAGGCTAGACCATCAGCCACGTCCATTCAGTAGCCTGCAGTATCCATCAGTACTAGTTATGATCATGAGCAGGCTGGACCATCGACCGTTGAGGCTACACTATTGACTGAGTAAGCCTCCACTACTACTGCTTATATTGATGTTGTACTATCACCAGCTGATGCATCCATCAGTACTAGTGATCATGATCATGAGCAAGCATGACCATCAACTGTCGAGGCTACACCCTTTACTGAGTAGACCTCCACTTGTACTGCTGTTGATGTTGTTATACTACCACCAGCTGATCCATGAAATTTATATTACAGTTGTATATTTTTAACATTATTGAGTTATATATATATATATATATGGTCCATGTATTTTATGTTCATGTTGCAATTGTACTTAATTTACATGTTGGTGATCATCATGATGTGGAGCATATTGTTATGTCATGTTAGATATGTTCATTTAATGTTTAGCTTACGGATAGATGTGTATATGTGATAGCATGATTTATTTGACATGAGATGTATATTTGATGTTTTTGTTGTGATGATGTTAATATATAATGTTAATTTGATGTTTGAATGTGCTTTTTAGTTGAATATGATGTTTGTACTATGGTTATCATGATCGTGATGATGTTTATTAATTAACTTATTATTAAATGACCATGATATTTATTAAATATTATGTCATGATTGTAATTGAAATTGAAGTTTTAATTGTATGTAAAATTGTAAAATTGTATTTGTATTTATACTAATTGTAATTTTAACTATAATTGTATGTAAAATATTTGTAAAATTTTAATTGTAATTGCAATATTTAATTTATTCTGAAATGATTGTAATTGTATATATGACAAATTGTAAAATTCTAATTCTAATTCTAATTGTATGTAAAATTTTAAAATTCTAACCGTATTTGTAATTGTAATTGTATGTAAAATATTTGTAAAATTGTAATTCTAATTCTAACTGTAATTCTATGTAAAATTGTAAATGTAATTTGTATGTAAAATTCTAAAGTTGTAATTGTATTTGTAATTGTAATTTTAATTGAATTGTATGTAAAATATTTGTAAAATTGTAATTGTAATTGTAAATGTAATTCTATGTAAAATTGTAAATGTAATGGTATGTAAAATTAAAATTGTAATTGTAAATCTAATCGTAATTCATGTGTGTGAAATTAATGTAAAATTGTAATTGTAATTTAATTCTAATTGTAATTGCAATTTTAATTAATGTAATTGTATGTAAAATATTAATTTGTAAAATTTTAATTCTATTAATGTGAAAATTTTAATTTTATTAATGTGAAATGATTTTATTAAAATATTTAAATTTGTAAATTTGCAAATAATTGTAAAATAACAAATCTAGAATAATACAAATTTTTGTAACATAAAGTTTATAAAATAATGAAAATAAATTCATGTACTTTTTAGGATTATCATTATTTTATTATGATCTTACATACAAAAAAGAACTTTATACAAATCTCGTATATGCTTTATCATCATAACATGCACTTGCAATCAGATACAAGACACCTTCTGCTTCATATACAACTCTTCTGCACCGGTAACGAATAAACACAAATAAAAAAAATGCAATTCTATCTTATTTAAGTGAAAAAAATGGAAATTTGAAAAATGGGTGGAAAAATATTTTCGAAAATCTAATTTCATAAAATTATTCTTTAAATACTAAACACTTTTCAATATGTCACTATTTATGCTAAAATTTTCAGCCAGATATTTGCAGGAGACAGACCTGGAGCAAGAGAGCATGAGGGCACTGTGGAGCAGCGAAATACGTTCAAATATAAGTATTCATACAATCAGAAACCAAACCTATGTTGATTCAAACCCTATATCATAGAATTTCAAACCATCTCGTGATTAAATTTGATTATTTTTTTACTTTTTTTTTGCAGTTTTTTACTTTTTCTGTAGTTTTATCCATTTTTACCCTAAACCCCTTTTTTTTTGTTTTTTCCTTTTCTTCTACCTATTTCTGTGATTTCAGAATTAGGGTTTTTCAGTTTAGATTGACTTCCAACCCACGGGGCGACTTGCATAGTCAGATCCCAATCCATTCGGCCATTGCGTGAATTTTTGGAAAAAATGGATTTTTCTTTATCGGTGCGCCCTGCGTATGCTACCGCACTGGTGCGCTGTATTATACAGCATACCGCACAATTATTGTATTTTAAAAAAAATAAAAGCATTTTTTCTAAATCCGTGCGCCATATCTGAAATAGGGCACTGGTGTTCCATTTAACAAGGATAGCACTGTACGGTGTATTACACCATTTTTGCGGTGCGTTTATAATACCCCACGCACTGTATGGTCTATTACACTATTTTTGAGGTCTGTTTATAATACCCAATGCACCGTATGTTCTATTATATTATTTTGTGGTGCGTTTTTAATATCCCCACGCACTGGATGTGATGTGTACCTCATGAAAGGCGCACTGGTGTCTTGAGATTTATTTTCTACTTGAAAAGTTGAGAATTTATTTATAAATATATTAATGAATAATATGGTATGGGTTTCATATTTATAAAGAAATGACTGACAAGAGATCAAGTAACAAAAGTACTATTTACACATCAAGAAAAGAAAAAAAGGCAATTTCTTTGTACATTCTTTATAAAAAATAATATTTTTGAACTATCTGTAAGTTTAACTAATATGTATTGTTTATTGTGTATCATGTAGAGCCACAAAATGATGAAGGTTGATATGGTTATTTCTGATCTAGGACCAGAAGAGCATAAAATTTTAATGGAAAAATTGGGAACGGATGAATCAGGTGAATGAAAAAATACTATCGATCCAACATGAGTTTCTTTTTCTAATTATCATTAAGAACATACTTAAAATTATTAGATAACATGTGTGAAACAGTCTACTAATTCAAATATGTTTAATGTTCTACATGGACCAACAACTCAGAAAAGGAATGTTGTTCTAAGAAAAGAAAAAAAAATATAACATGCAAGTGAAAATCAATTGCTTCTTAGCTCATCTAGAGTGGTGCTAGAAGTTAACGAAAGGGGGGAAATTTTTTACAAAAGTTTGAGGGATCTATTGGAATGAATGTATAGATGTTATTTCCACTTACAAAAATAAATCCAATGATTCCAAGAACTAAATTTTATCTAAACTATAGAAAGAGTTTCCAGAGAATTGGTCAATGAGACATGTCAGACTTTTAATAGCAAAAACGTACAACAACAAAAAATGAATGAAAAAGTAATATTCCTTTAAATGTTTGTCTAGAATTATTTATAAATCACTTTTTTTATATTTACTTTTCATATATCAATATAAAAATTAAATATTTTATTTTCATGTTACATTTTTAGGAAGATTATGAAAATCTCAAAAGATGAATGAGCTGATATCAGAAATATCCCTGTAGGAATGTCCAAAAAGGTGTACAAGGAGATGGTCAAAGAAATGGACAAAATTGCATCGCAGGAGGAGCCATCTCAATAAAAATGTTCTTCAAATGTAATATGTAATCATTGAATTTTTCTATCATTAGGTACAATAAATAAACAATTTACCATTAAATATTAATTTTCAAGAATTTTCTTGCAGAAAAGAAAACAAAATGGAACCCATTCAACACATAAAACAGGACAAGGAAGAAAAAAGTTGATCTCTAAGTTTGTGAGTAATTGTTACTTCCTTATAACAACTTAACTAGATTTCATTTTTGTATTTTTTAAGTTTTTTTACAAAAATCATCATTGAATGTCTTCAAACATGTGCTAACATACAAAGAAGAACCATCAGATGAATTGATTAAAATTGGGTTAAATATGGGTTGTGAGTATATGTTAGCATATCAAAATTTAATTGTGGAATTTGTAAGCATATATTGATCTTCTTTTACTTAGCTCCATCTATAATTAATAGAACAAAAAAATATTTTATATTCAATATATGATTTGTTATGGGGTATAAAACTTGCAGGAAACAAAGTATGGAACTGCACCAACAGATGAAATTTTGAAAGATGGCATGGTACATGGTTTTGAAAATGTGTATAGTTTACGAGTAAATTGTTGCTATGGTATGTCATTTTTGTTTTCGATTTACATTGATGTATATTATTTAATATTGAAATTTTCATTATTCTCAGCAATGAATATACACTCATTTCAGTTTATTTTTATGTTTGTAGATGGAAGGTGAAGAAGAAGAAAACAATCAACACCGTGAATAAAATGTTCCCTAAAATAACCCAAGTCATGGAGTAGCTCTAGCAGTGACAGGAGTTTAAGCAAAGAATGATGATCACTATGTTTGGATATCAAAGCAAGGCATTTTATTTTTTGAAATATTTCTGTGAAATCAGACATTTTGTTTAATGTAATGGACATAGTATCCCAATTGAAAGACAAAGGGATATGAATAACTGTCCCATCTTGGATGATAAAGACTATCTTATTCATATATATATATATATATATATATATATATATATATATATATATATATATATATAATCATAAAATGTGTTTTAATTTATCCTATTACATTCTCCATTGTCGCTTTTGCGTTCTCCATTGTCGTTCTTAAATGCACTAATAAAAATTTAATGCATATGAATATTGTCATAAGATATATATGTATCGAATTTTGATTAATAATGAATTTTAAAAAACCAGAATAATTCTGATATGATATAACAAATTAATCCAAACAACACATTCAAATGCATTAATAAAAATGTAATTAATATGAATATTGTTATAAAATGTGTTGACTTTTGATGAATAATCAATTAAAAACAATCACAATAATTGGACTTTCAGAGGTCGATGTTTCTAAAAAAAAAAAAATGAAACTAGTGCGTGTCAGTAACTGTCGACCGGTGTGTTTATGTGTCTATATGCACCGATGCCATTGTACGATCTATGGGCACTACACAAATACTGATACTAGTTATAAATATCAGTGCATTTGTGTGATACTGCGTGCCGGGGCATTTATGTATCTACAAGCACGGGTGCATTTTTACGATCAATGGGCACCACACGAATATTGATAACAATTATAAATCTCGGTGCCTTTCTGTGATACGATGCACTGGTGCATCATAAAGGTATACGCACTAGCGTATTGATACAACCTATGGGCACCGCAAAAATCCAAAGACCAATTAGAGCGGCCCCGTGCATTGTATGACCAACACTACGCCCGGTGTAGTTTTACACCTAAACGTCCTAGTGTGTTTGTTCAATTGAGATAGCCCTGGGGCGCCGTCTTCTTGTATGCACCAGTGCATTAAATTCAAAGTAGCGCACCGATGAAAAAACATCCGTAATAACCTCTGGCTGCCCATTTCTTTTTAGTTGTGTTGAATTTCCATTAGAATCTCTACCAAAACCTCCGTAACCATAAACAGATGTGGTAGCAAATGTTTTTTTGACAATTTTGGCCAATTTTATAGCACTAAAACCTCCTTTATAACCTTCACTAGAGGGTATTTTCATTTTAGTGTTCGGATGGAGGGCTATCCATTGAAGAAGTTGTTGTATCTATAACGTAACAATGCAATTTCCATTAGAGAAAATAATATCATGTGAATTAATATAGGCATCATATTATTGACTACATCAATTAGGTGTCCAATCAAACATAACTTTACTTAACTAATAAATAGAGTGATGGAGGTTTTGTTTGTGTGATTCAATTGAAGCGACAATATTGGGATGTTGCAACCCTGCAAACATTCAAACACTACATTAAAAATATCAACAAAAATCAGTGCAGACAGTTAAGATCAAACACATAACAACTCATCTCTCTATACAACTTACTTGGGACAGTAGAGGATGCATTGTTGGAGCGAGGATGTCCACACTTGTTGATATATTGAAACTGAAATGGTTCATCTTCCGATGTAGAGAAATTCAAATTAATATCCAAGCGAACATTTTTTTTTCTTTTATTTTTATTTTTAGGACTAAGGAAACTCTTATTCCTCTTCAAATATAACTCCTAAGCACCCAACCCAAGGGTGAATTCATAATCCACAATATTGAGGTCATTAGCATCCAAATCAATCAATTATTTTGACGTGCTCACATTATAAGGAGGACTATTCTGAGACATATCTAGATCACAAAACAAATCCTCTCTCAACAAATTAAGTTCTTCAACATTGTTATCATCCATAATGTTTGTGCTAGTATCTGCATAAAGGTTTGGTGCCTCTATACTTATCTCAGGAGGGGCATTCAATGTATTGGGTGTGGTATAAAGATACAATAAAGGGTGTGAATCCATTAAGGATGAATACAACCAATCTACCTTTATGGCATTCTTGCAAATGTTGCCACGAATAGACCATGGGCAATTACAAGTGATACGCATTTTTCTAAGCCATATGACAAGATATTTCTTATCACGATTACATTGAATCCTCACTGAATAAGCATAAGATATGATCTCATGAGGCCTAAAATCATTGTCTGGAATTGTTTGAGCCTTTCCTATTAATTATTCAATATGCATCTCTTTCTTGTGGTTGTTCATATATCCTTGTTTTTCCATAATTTCCTTAAATCGATAAAATGGCTCAACATTTTTTATTAGAGTATAGAATAGCCAATCCATCCTACAAGAAAATTTCTTTCGTCCATCACATATAAACAGACCTCATAAGGATCATAAGGACCATATGAGAAAGTACAACTACAAAATAGATTTTTAAATGTCAACAAATATGAAAAATGATAACACACTGTTAATATCAAGATCTAAACGAGGTGTTTCTAAAATACTTACAGTTCCCATTGTAAGGTAGCACTAGGCCTTGAGCTTGGAGGTTTTATTTTTAACACTGGAAGGTACATGGAGCATCAGGATTTGATTCCTCTCCTTTTATAAAACTAGTAATTCATTTTGTAGGAATTTTTGCAACACAATCAATATTCCTGTTCTTCTTGTGTATTTTAGACCAAAATAAATATTTAATAGAAAATATGATTTTCTCTTTTGGGTCTTGCAGCTCAAGGCCCATTATAGTCTTCCATTTATTTTCCATGTTGTCTCAATGTATGCAAAAAATGTAGAAACATATTAGGAAGTTGAATCTAAAAACTGAACTTATAAAAGAGAATAAATAGTTGCATTTATAAGTAAAGGTTAAATAACAGAGCTTGGGAAGGGATCTATATCTATAGCTATGTATTGAGGGAGAAATATCTACTTTCTCTAGTGGGGATTGAAGAGGATGAAATAAGGAGTTTCTTTCAATAATTATCCATTATTGTGCAACTAATGCATATCTTGAAGCAAAGTTGGCGGTGCTACGGACTTGGATTTGGCTCTATCACTCCCTTGTATATCAACATGTTTGAACATCAAGGATATTGTGTTCCAGATACTGGATTTTGAATCTTGAACGATTTGATTTGGAATTTCACCAATAAGATATTATAATTATTGAAATGTACATGAATTTTTAAGGTAATGCAGGTCTTAATTTTATTACTTCTCTCAATGTTGGACTTATCCCAGATTAAGAAATTTTATGTTTTCTCCATTAAGACTTGGGTCATATATAGCTAATCCCATATTAAAAAATATATGGGGCATCTATAGATAATGCGGGGACAAAAATCATCCATTTAATTTACATGATTTAGATCCACATATTATGCTCAAGGATAATCATGAGTCCTTTCATTTACTAATGACAATGTGGATCACTACCTAGTTATATTTTCGTGATGAAAAAAAATCCTACTGGACAACATGAAAAATTAATACTATGTTGACCTCATCATTGAACCAATGTCTTCTTAGGAAATCATGAATTGTTTCAAGAGAAAACAATAGTCAATTTGGGATTATTATAACTAGCAAGCAGCAAAACTAACGGTGATAAAAATAGCATGAGAAGTTTTATGTTGTTTAATGTTTAAATACATCAGAATTAAGAATGACACAATTCAAAATGTTTTAAGTTGTACAATAAAAGTTTCTACCCGTGATTTACTGGGATTCCTCCAATCCAACCTATGCATATCAACTAAGGCTACATACTATTTAGTAAATTTAACCTATATTTTGATTCATTTATCTTTATCTCTTCTAATTGGAATGCTGCTATAGTTTTTAGGTTGCTAATTTAGTGATGGTCGGTTTGGGATTATTATAACTAGCCAGCTGCAAAACTAACGGTGATAAAAATAGCATGAGTACTTCTATGTTGTTTAATGTTTAAATACATTAGAATTAAGAGTGACAGAAGCCAAAATGTTTTAAGTTGTACAATAAAAGTTTCTACCCATGATTTACTGGGTTTCCTGAGATAAAAATAGTCAGTTTGGATTATTTTAACTAGCAAGAAACAAAACTAATGGTGATAAAAATAGCATGAACAATTATATGTTGTTTAATGTTTAAATACATCAGAATTAAGAATGCAACAATTCAAAATGTTTTAAGTTGTACTATAAAAGTTTCTCCCCATGATTTACTGGGTTTCATGGAATCCAACCTATACATCTCAACTAAGACTACATACCATTTAGTAAATTTAACCTATATTTGGATGCATTTATCTCTATCTCTTCTCATTGGAATGTTGCTATAGTTCTTATGTTTCTAATTTAGTGATGGTTACTGATTTTTTCACTTACTCTGCAATGTTCCTTCTCTAGACTCCTGTACTTGGCATAGTACATTGAGGTCAACACGGTACCCACAAAAAAATGAGATTCAAACCCAAACCAGATTCAAGATATTGATGTTTATGGACACCTGGTGCAATTGTTTGTAGGTAGATCTTAGTGGGTATCAAGGAAACCATCACTACAATTATTTCAGTGATTTTTAGTCCTCTAAGACAGATCTTTAAGTATCCTTGGAATCCACCCTACTCTACTAGAAATCAATTGTCGGGATCATGTATTTTTATTTCTTGTAGAATGTCATTGAAATATTTGTTCAGAGAACTGCAAGGTCCTTATGAATTTTGGGTTGAGTAAGATCAAAATTTCATTGATATTTTTCCCTTGGAAGGTGCTAATCATGGTCCATTATTTGGGAACATAGTAATTAGATTTTAGATGTAATATTCCTTTTTGGGGATTCTCAAGATTCTATGTCAGAGATGGACTACATATGCATTTAATATTTATGTCACCTCTAAAAAGAGGGTGAGAACTAGAGTTTTCTTGGCCAACTATAGACTCTGCCTATAGAACTTGGAATAATCCCTTTTAGGAATCACAATAAGGTCTTCAATGAAAACACTGAATAAGAAAATTTGAGCAATAATAATGCAGATCAGGGCTGGGATCCCTTCATTTATGTTGTATGTGACTTACATATGGAATTTCATCAGAAAAAAATAATTTTAAGCACATTAAACAGATCTCCCGAAATCAAGACTAGCTAGAAATTAACCAAAGAGAGAGGCTGCCGCAACATGAAAACCCTAGCTACTAGAATTGTGCAGTTTTGACTGAAACTCAAAGGAGGACAGAAAAATATCTTATAATTCATATACATAATATTAAATCATATTTATACTTGGGCTTATTGCCTTTACAACTGATTTCAAAGAGAACTAGGGAAAAATCCCTTCAAAAATTGGAGTTGCAACTAGGAATAAATTGCAGAAATACATTGACATCATTATTTTTCAGATGGTTCATATTTTTTACATTAAATGTTATATATCTTACATATAAATGGATGAAACATCAGATCTAATGCAGATCTAAGAACAAGATCCAATTGGAATTACATATAAATATTGCATAACAAGCTGTAGATCTGAATTACAAATTGCGGTGCTTCAAAAAACCCATAAATTTCTGAAGATAATTTTAATAATGAAATAGATCAGATCTATAGAGACATGGATCAGCAACCCAATCCATAGATCACCAAGGGAAGGCAAGCCTAACACCAAGATATCTCCCTTCAAATTGATAACAACCGAAATAAGAAAGCCCTCTCACAAAATAACGCAGTATTGAGCAGAAACTGTTCAGAGGGTGAAGGAGATTGAATAACTGGAATGAAATTGTAGATCTGATACAAAATATGGATAAGCTATCTCTTTTTAGGCTGAATAACACACTCCAACAGAGAAATCCTCTCAAAACAAGCTAGATCTAAGTAGATCTAGAACACCACTTGCTACAAAAGATAGTAGATGCAAAACCCTCAATGGGCTAGCGCTGCTCATGAAAGATAGAGCTTGGTATCAAACCAGATAATGGCCAAATTCAACAAATAACTCCTCCAATGATCCTCAAGGGAAGAGATGAAACCCCTAAATAGGAATTCCAATCACAATCCTCCACTAAGCAGCAAAGAATGGTATTTGTCTAAGCAGACAAATACTTCAGAAATATGATCTATCAACAACCCCCTCATGTTTCTCTCCTCCTTCTTTTATATCATGAGAAAGCCCTTGCAAACCCTAAACCACTTTGATGAGTTACCCCTCTTCACATTAGAGTCTCCCTTCTAGAATTGTGCAGTCCCTTTTGGAGATACAATGAATCTAGATAGTGCAGTTGACTTGGTCAAGGTGGACCCAATCTTTGGCTCAAACCTCTTTCACACTTGCAAGTGATTATGTACATAGCCCTTATTTGTATTTGTTCACATGGGCATTGATTTATTAAGACTTTTTAGGAGTTTTACATGTTCTTTATTGATTTATTCATAAAACATAAACAAAATAAAAATTGAATGTCTCCTCTTAGCTAAGGCTAAGTAAGAAGATTATAGTCCTCCCCTCCAAAATGTTGCTTGTCCTCAAGCAACTGACAGGGTAAGAGTTGTAGTTCTTCTCCTTCTCCATTGATGACACCATAAAGAATTAGGCTCTCATCATGGATCAAGTGCTCACCAATCCAAGACATCAAAAAATAATCCTCCAATGCTAACATGATAGGTGCATAGTCTGCCTCTTCAAGAGTGTAAAACTCAACAGAAATGAACATGGGTGAATCAATATCACATCTAAAAAAAGTATCATGAAGTACAGGATAAAGTTCCATCCCATGTGGTACATGTACACTACTTATTTTTTTCCCATACATACCCATAAACAAAACCAATATGTCATCTATGTATGGAAGAAAAATCACATAAAGGAAAACTGAAATTAGCACATGAGAAGGTGGGTCACAATCCCACATAAGGTACTAGCGCAGTACACTCCTTGTTTTGAGTATATCTGGGTGTGATAGGTGGTACTCCCACCACATATTTGCTGCATGGGTCACTTTGACATGGCTGAAAGTGAAGCCCTCATTAGGTGCTTTTGGGAAGCACCCATCATGATAAATAATCTCCCCTTCCACCTCAAGGGAGTGGCAAGAATTGAAATTTTTATTGGCCTCATCTTTGCCATGAGATCTGCATGTAATATTACTCCTTGTAGGATCCATGGCCTGCATACATATGGTAAGAGAATGTGCCAAATCAGAAAATAAACTTGCTCTACAAGATCATATTTCTTACCATACAAGTCTCCCACACACATAGAGTTAGGCGTGGGCTTTTCTCCTCCTTTGAGAGAAGAAAGTGATGGCTGAAATGTTTCCTGCATAGGATCCCTTGTCTGCCCCATATCCTCATAACTATTTCACTCTTGTAAGTGCTAATGTAGTTCCTCCCAATCATAATGCTGATGTAGCTCCTCCTCCATACCATCCCAATCAAAACTCTTCAAGATTAGGGAGTAGATTCTTGCTAATTGCATGTAGCTGGAAAGGAACTCCTTGTGTGCCCTTAGTATTATTTCTTGCTTAATCTTGGAGGCTTGAGACAAGAATACTTTACCAATATGATATATGACCCCTTCATGGACCAAATAGCCTCCTCCTTGCTTCATGCCATCTAAGATCATCCTGGTGTGCAGATATTTGGAGTACTCCACAAGGAGTTGAGATCTCCAATATGGATCTACAATCTCCAACAAAGACAACGATGTTGATGTATCTAAGGTGGTGCTTTCCTTGTTGCTGCTTGTTTCTTTGGCACTATGCATGCCAAAGTTGTTTGTGGGAAGGATGATCCTTCCCCTTGCTTCCTCCCACAACATTGTGACTCTTTCTTCCATTGTTTCAGCACTTGGTGAAGCCCTCCCTATAGAATCTAATGGCACCCTAAATGGCTTGCCATGATGTAGGAATTTCCCTTACAGCATTCTCATAAACATGATAGAAGGAACTGTGAGGTTCCTGACCCCACTGCGCAATTCCATATTTGTTGTGTGGGTAGAAACATCAAGTGAAGGGTAGGTGTGCATGCCTTGAATGATTTGTTGTTTCCCACTCTTCAAATCCACCCATTCCATCTGCAAGGCCTTCTAATAAATGGTTAATTTTCCAAAACTAATCAACCACTAGACATGCAAGATGATGTTGGTGTCTATTATGTCTACTACAAAGAAGTGGTCCTCCAAAGTGTAGGTCCCCATAGTCATAGAAAGTGATGGAACATACTGCATGCACTGCATGGTTCTATCTCCCGGAACCAAAACAGAAAACCCATCAAAAGTATCAGTAGGGATCCCTCTCATTTGCACAAAATGAGCATCAATAAAGTTGTGGGTTGCCCCACTGTCAATAAGAATAGATACTCTTTGGTTCATAAATGAACCTTGCACTCTAAGAGTCAAATACTTGGGCACTCCTATCAGGGAAGAAAGAGTCCCACTGGTTGGAGAAAATGCTCCCTCTTATTCTTTGCATGATGATAGATCCTCCTCATCATCATCACTAGCGCTGTGACCTCTCCCAGGTCCATCATTTCCCTCCTCCTCCTCACAATCATAGAAGACTTCAATATAGTGTGCTCTTCCAGCAGCACATCTATGTCCTGGTACCCAAGGCTCTTGACAAGTGAAACATAATTTTTTCTTCCTCAACTCCCTCTGGAGATCATTGTCAAGATGATTTTTCTGTGAGCTCTTTTTAGGTGGAGCATCTTTCCCCTCCTTCCCTTTAGAAGAGTGAGTGGCTTTTCTTGGGAAGGTTGCCTTTGCCCTTGGCAAGGCATCTTAGATATCTCTTGTTATTTCAATGGCATCATGCAGAGTGGTGGGTTTTGTAGACTTGAACAACCCATGAAAAGGTTCTTCCAAGCCATCAATGAACATATAGACTCTCCTTGCAACTGAAATATCAAGAACCATTACAGACAACCTCAACAATTTAGAGATATAGGCCTCAGCATCTCTTGTCTGCTTAAGCTTTTCCAAGCTTATGAAAGGGGCCTGTAGATCCTTCCAATCAAATGTCTCCACTAGTATCCTAGTGAACTCAACATAAGTGGATACATTGTTGTGCCCCAATGTAAAAAGTCCATGAAACCACGAGTTGTGGGCTTCTCCATCAAAATGTAGCACGGCAATATTAATGGCTTCTGCTTTAGGCACTTTATTCAACTGGAAATAGATGTCCAATTTCTCCACCCATGCTTTATCTGAACAAGAGGGTGAACTATTGAACTTAGGCAAGAAGAACCTGCCCATGGTGTGGTGCCTCCCATGAAGGAAGCCTCCATCTCTATACTGCTGCAATGGCCTCCTCCGGTCCTTGAGATGGCATAAGTCTTGAAAGCTTAAGTTATCCTTCAACCTTTGGCTTTGTGAATCATATTATACAAATTAGCCTTCCAAAGAGGTTGAATCTTGAAGCCCTTCATTCTCTACAACCAAGAAGGTAGGCATTGTAGAGCGTTGTGAGATCTGTGGAGCTTGTGGCAAGCTCACAGGTGGACCAGTCCCAAACTGAGACATTTCTAAACTTTTTCCTTGGTGGAATATTCCAAGGGACTCCCTCATCCGATCTATCCTCATCTACTTTATCTCCTTGTACAGATATTGCATATATTCCAAGAGAGTTTTTGCAAAATCTTCTGTCTCCTTATCTTTATCATTCACCAACTCAGGGGCTTTCCCCTTGTCTTGACCCTTGTCAAGGCCAACAGTAGTATAGTCATACTTTCTATGAATTCTATTCTTGTATCTCCTCTCCCTCTCAAAAATAGGATCTTCATGTTTGGAATGTAGCATGAATGAGGCTCCAATGCTAGCACAGGCTGTGCCAAGAGTGGAGCTCCGATACCACTGTAATATTCCTTTTCGGGGATTATCAAGATTCTATGTTAGAGATGTAATACAAATGAATTTATTGGTTATGTCACCTTTGAAAAGAGGGTGAGAACCAGAGGCTTCTTGGACAACTATAGACTCTACCTATAGAACTTGGAATAATCCCTTTCAGGAATCTCAACAATGTCTTCAATGAAAACGCTTTATAAGAAAATATGAGCAATAATATTAGGGCTGGGACCCCCTCATTTATGCTGTATGTGATTTACATATGAAATTTCATCAGAAAAAAATAATTTTAAACACATTAAATAGATCTCTCGAAATCAAGACTAGCTAGAAATCAACCAAAGAGAGAGGTTGTTGCAACATTAAAACCCCATCTACTAGAATTGTGCAGTTTTGACTGAAACTCAGAGGAGGAAAGCCAAATATATTATAATTCAGAGATATAACAGTAAATCAGATTTATACTTGGGCTTATTTCCTTTACAACTGATTACAAAGAGAACTAGGGAAAAATCCCATCAGAAATTGGAGCTGCAACTAGGAATAAACTGAAGAAATACATAGACAGCATTATTTTTCAGATGGTTCAAATGTTGTACATAAAATTTCAGATCTCTAACATATACATGGATGAAACATTAGATCTAATACAGATCTGGAAACTATAAGAATTTAAGAACAAGATCCAATTGGAATTACATCAAAATATTGCATAACAAGCTGTAGATCTGAATTACAAATTGCAGTGATGTAGAAAACCCAAAAATTTCTGAAGATAACTTTATTACTGAAATAGATGAGATATATAGAGGCATGTATCAGCAACCCAATCCATGGATCACCAAGGGAAGGCAAGCCTAACACCAAGAGATCTCCCTCCAAACTGATAACAACTGAAATAGGAAATCCCTCTCACAAAATAATGCAGTATTTAGAAGAAAATACCCAGAGGGTGAAGGAGACTAAATAAATAGAATGAAATTTCAAATTTGATACAAAATATGGATCTTCTATCTCTTTGGAGGATGAAGAACACACTCCAACAAAGAAAGCCTCTCAAAACAAGCTAGATCTAAGCAGATCTAGAACACCACTTGCTACAAAAGATAGCAGATGAAAAACCCTCAATGGACCAACACTACTCATGAAAAATAGAGCTTGGTATCAAACTAGATAGTGGCCAACTTCCGTAAAGAACTCCTCCAATGATCCTCAAGGGGAGAGATGAAACCCCTAAACAGGAATTCCAATCACAATCCTCCACTAACCAACAGAGAATGGTATTTATCTAAGCAAACAAATACTTCAGAAATATGATCTATCAACAACCCCCTCATGTTGCTCTCCTCCTTCTTTTATAACATGAGAAAGCCCTTGCAAACCCTAAACCACTTTGATGAGTTACCCCTCTTCACATTAGAGGCTCCCTTCTAGAACTGCACAGTCCCTTTTGGAGATACAATGAATCTAGACAGTGCAGTTGACTTGGTCAAGGTGGACCCAATATTTGGCTCAAACCTCTTTCACACCTGCAAGTGATTATGTACATAGCCCTGATTTGTATTTGTTCACATGGGCATTGATTTATTCAGACTTTTTAGGAGTTTTACATGTCCTCCTTTATTCATTTATTCATAACACATAAAAAAAATCAAAATTGAATGACTCCTCTTAGCTAAGGATAAGTAGGAACATTACATTAGACTACGTGAATGTAAGGAAATGGTGTATAAAATTTTGAATTAATTTAAATGTATATCTTAATATATGAGTATGTTCTTGAATTACTAAAATTCTAGACCTTGCAATTCCAAGGTATTAAAAATCTATTCAAACTGTTAAGTTTCGAGTGAGTCTATTATTGACTGCCCATGACTCATGTTAGGTATTATGAAGTTTGCAATGAATTATACAAAGATGAGTGTGTGGTTTAAAATTTTTTTTTTTACCCTTGGAGGTACTGACGTGTGTTTATTTTTTGTTTTTGATTAATAAATGTATGGTAGCTACCCAAATCAAATTTGAATATATTTGATTTGATATTGAACTATTGGAGGTAAATTTTGGAGAACTTCATAAGCTATCGGTGCCTTATTTGTATTTTCTACTATTACCCTTATATTCTAGTCCTTTTTGTAATTATCGTCAGGGAAAATGGTAAAATTATCTTGAGAAGCTTTCCAAGTATGCTAATTGGTTATTTAATTTATTTACACTTGGTAAATATGTGGATAACTATAGTATACGAAAGGTGGATTCTGGTTAAATGTTGTATTGTAGGGTGGTGTGAGTTTTGTATGATCTGAATTTCATTTAATATCCTAAATGGAATGCCCCTATGAGTTTTCTCCTTTCTTCCAATCGTATTTTAATTTTTTTCTTCAGAAAATAGTGCCAGAAAAGGGAAAGATTTTATATATTTCAAAGCCTGAAACAACTCCACATATGATAGCTATTTCTTATTTAAATAGAGAACCGTCGATGATATGGAGCAAGGGAGCATAGTAGTTTTCAATTGTATTATAATTTTTTTCACTACAAAATCTCTATAAGATTATCGATGATTTAAATTTGCAGTAAAAAAATCTTATTTCTGGAAAAAGGGGCTAAATCTGGCCAAAATTTCAGGGTGGTTTGAGTTTTTCATATTCCATTTTATATCCTAAGTGGAATGCTTAAAAATTGATCAAATTTTTATTTCATAATTGGTTTCTAGTCATTACGTACATCTGGGAAGTGACAGCGATAGATTGTCAGGATGTTCCATTTGTGCTCTAGGAAAGGAGTCACAAACAGAAAACAGAGGATGGATTGTTGCAGAGAAATTTGAAAATGAACTCGTGTAGTGGGGAAGTGTCATGGGGTTGGCAGTGTAGTTAATGCATGCATGTATCAATCTAGGTAGATGGGGTAAGATGGTGAGACGAAGGAGTAACGAAGCCTGGACGTTGCACTAACCAGGAGGAAAATGGTGGAGGGGCCCACATTTCTCTGATGAAGGAATAATGTACTATTTGGGTGATAAAAATTTTCGAAAAGTCACATTATAGCCTACTCTAATGTTTTATGCCGTAACTTTCTTGAATAGATTTTACCATTATACCAATTGAGTTAAATTTTTGGAAAAAAAAATTAGTTTCGTTGAAAATTTTACCTTATTATATTACTAAAATTCAACACTCCAGAAAATATCATTAAAATATTACTTCACATTTTCAGTTTTAGTAAAACTTCAAATCGATCATCATAGATGACATCTTGTAGTAGAAATCCTAGTGTTCCATATTACTGGCAGAACCCTATTTAATGGTTGGTATAGATCAATCAATTTTTTATTTTGATAGAAACTAGATTATGTAAGTGTGGGTGTCCATAAATTAACAAATAACATTCCTATTTAGTAACTTAGCGGTTAGTTTGGAGAGCCAATTCTCATTTGAAAATTATATAAAAACTTATTTGAGCTACAGGGTCAAAGGTTTTTATTCACCATATATATTTGAAAAAGAAAAATGTGGCATATATTATAGATTTTGGAATGCTAAAGGACACTATATATTTAATACTTTACCTTAAAATACATTTTTCAACATCAATTTCTATATAATTTAGCGTTGCTTTAAAACCATCCACATTAGTCTAGAGGATAACAATTTTGAGTGCTTCCACTGGCATGCATGCATTACAAGTGCACCCTTCATTTCAAGATGTTACTCGATATTTCAGCCAATCCTATGATCAATTCTCTCATCCAGATTATGCAGATCACCATCCAATGGTCCTTGTTATCACTGAAACCCTAACTCATTTTTTTGAGGCGGAAGTGTTAATTACTGACCCTCATTTTTCCCCACTACCCTTTTCCATTTACTCTAGTTTTTCTGATGGCTCCATTCCTGTCAGATCTACTGGTGGTGGTGCCTATAATTGGCTTTGAAACTGGTGCCTACATGAAAATCACAGGTGATGCAAAGAGCTATTAAGCATAGAGTATATAATACAATATATAAATTACAGGAACATTAGTTCCACTATGGAGAATCTCATATAAGGCATGAGATGAAATTGAGTGAGGGAGATCTCCATTATTATTTTGATTCACTAGGCGAGCAGGTTATACACCATCCTTCCACCAGAATATTTTCCAGGTTAGGTAATTTGTTTTGGTTTCATGATTTTTTTTACTCTTCTTCCTTACAAGGAATTTTTCATAGATATGATATAAATTATCCGTTTTGTGTGTTTAGGTGCAGAGAAATTTTACTAAATCATAATTGAATTGGCGTGGATCTGTTCAGTTTACCCAATTTCTTGTTAATAATTATGGATTTTTTAAAAAAATCGTTTTATTTTTTTATAAATTAATTTACACAGATATTGTTATATTATAGAGAAGGTAAATCAAAGATACCATACAACATAGATTGAAATCATGAAATCAAATGAAAAATTATTGATTTTATCCAATTTCAAGTTTAGTAGCTAGATGTATTGTGTTTATGTGACCTGGTGACTGCTTATAATATTAAATATAATTTGAACATGATTTATTTAGTTTTGGTGTCAACCATGCATGGTTTAATAACATCCAATCATGAAATCAATTTAACGGTGATTGATTTTATACCAATTTCAAGTTCAGTCACATGCATTTTTGCTATCCAACATGGATCCTGTTTATAATATTTAAAAAAATGAACATGATTTTTCAATATAAATATTTAGACTTTTTCTTAGTTTCATAACATATTTTACATATAGATGTTGTTATATTGTATACCCATAAAATATAGCTTATGTAACCCCTTTCTAATGCAAATTTACAAGGAATTTTAAATTGATTAGATTGATTTTTGAATCTTTTGGAACCAGCCAAGCTTATAAATTCAATAGATAGAAAAACATTTTGCTCAAAAATAGAGAAGTGGCCCTGAAGAAATCCTTCTGGTAGAAAAATTGAGTGCAGAAAAATAAAATGAAGAGGGAGCATCCATGGGATTCCCATCGCCCCAAGTTCAAATGATAGTTACCTAAATGAATTCAGCCATATCCATCCTTTGAAGAATGGTTCTTCTACATTATGGACTGCAACAAAGGCATGAGATTTGTAGTGATAATTGCGACTAGCTATGCCACCTGGGAGAGCTATTCTATTATTTTCTTCTGCATTCATGATGGAGATAACCCAAGCACTGACAGAAGAAAACATGGTGGACATACTTACAGAGTGTAGGTAGTGGAAGAGATCAGGGCTGCTCTATAATTCCCAACTCTATGAAATTGTTTTCTATTAAAAATGATTTTTTCTGGGTTAATTTATATTGGTAGTATTCTACTTGTGCTAATTTTTTTTTTATATCATATGATAATATGCTAAAAATTCAAAAGGAATTATTTGGAATCACTACTTTGGGTTGAAAAGTCTCTACAAAATCTGGCAAGTGAGTTCATCATGATTTACAACCCAATTTTGGAAGGACCCTATGAGAAGATGATTTACATAATATTTGGTTATCTAATCGTAGCCCAAAAATAATCATAGCCAAAATCAGGCAGGGTTTAAGGATGGGATCATTTTTTTGAAGCTCTACAGAAAGCTCTCTACAGAAATATTTTTGAGCAAGCTCTCTACAAAATGTTTTTTGACTAGTGGCTATGGGACGAGGCCCTGGAAGAGGAACTTGAGGACTATGACATCGAAAATTTTAGTAAAATTGTTAAATTACCTTAATATTCATTCCGTATTGATCAATAATTTTTTTCAATTAACTTAATAATCATTTTGTATTTCTCACCTTTTTCCATAATTAATTGTAAATGGTAGTAAAATTGTTAAATTAGCTCGAAAATTAATTGTAAATGAAAGTAAAATTGTTCAATGAAAACAACATTTTGCATATTTTTCATAGAAGTAAAATAAAGAGAAGATGTGAATATGAAAAAAAACATTTTTCATATTTTGCACAAAAGTAAAAGAAAGAGAGGACATGAATACTTGAAAATCAAGGAAAAAATATTTTTCACCTTGTTTCTTAAGGATCCTTTTATTAGCTAATCAAAAAAGTATTCATTTTTCATCTCGCTTAACTGAATTCAAATAAAGAAAGAAAGATAAGACATGAATATCCGAAAATCAAGGAAAAAATATTGTTCACCTTGTTTCTTAAGGATCCTTTTACTAGCTAATTAGAAAAGTATTCATTTTTCATCTTTCTTAACTGAAGTCATAGTGAGTCAGCTTGATTTGGTCATAATTCTATTGCCTAATCCTTTACATCTATCCTTGACCTAATAGATGTAATAATGAACTCATGCCTTCTTTTTTGTAGTGTAGACCCAATCATTGTAGCGCTTGACCTTATAGATATAGCGATGGATGGATTATTTTTTTGTGTGTCTATTGCAGGATCTCTATAATGGAGTAATTGTAAATTGAGGACACATTCTCTACGCATGCACCTACTCTAGACACTGCAACATATATGCACTGGAGTTGGCTAGCAAGTGGTGGTATGGTGATGACAGATGGTACCAGGGTCACCTCACCTCCTAGGAAAGACAAATTTTTATGGACTATGGGTTATGGAAGAGTATGAGAAATAACATAGCTACAATTTAATATTATAGACTAATGTTAGCATTAGTCTACACTTTGAGTACATACAACCAAAAAAATGAAAAAAAACATCGTACAATAGATTTTCTGCCTTGAGAAGAGGCCAGAACCATAAAAAAGATGAGAAAATACATGGTCAATTTGGTTAAGTTTACTTATGTCCATCAATAAAAATGCAAAAAAAACACATAATATGTGGTCTACCTCAGGAAGAGGCCAAACCCATAAAAAAATGAAAAAAAACATGGTCAATTTGGTTAAGTTTAGTTATGTTCATCAATAACAACAAAAAATAATGTAAAGAGAACATTTTAGATTACTATAGTCCTCATCGTGCCTGCGATAGGGACTAATAAACAGTGTGATGTTGTCAAACATATATGATAGCACATGCAATTAAAACTCGAGCTACCTATATACAACTATATGTGAAGTCAAGATGTTACTTAGGCTAGGAGCCTTATAAGTATGTAAGTTTGAGGTCAGGAGATAAAGTACAAACATTTATGTATACCCATATATATGTCGAAAGGTATAGTTGGTTGAGGTTTTATTTAATGGATATTATATTTCTATGTAATTAACTATTGTAATGTTACTAATAATGTTTAAATACATGTGAGTGACTCTCTACATATGCAGATATAAGTTTAATGTATGAAAATGGAAGTAGTGTACATCTATGTGGAAACTTTATAAGATATTTTAGTAACTAAAGTCCCAATTTGTGATATGGAAAAAGGGTCATAAAGAGACAAGTGTGTTCAAGAAAACAATAAGATTTAAAATCTAGTACTTAAGATATAGCACATACTCATTTTCTAACCAATTATCCTAAATGGAATATAAAAAATAATAGATAATCATTCTCCTTGTGTAAGGAAGTAATCATATGTAGAAGAGAAAGGGATCATGTCACTAAATAAATCTAAAATTAGGAGTTACGTTATTTATTTAAAAATAAAAATAAAAAATATAGTTCCTTCTATGTGTAAATATACAGATTTATCTTAGGTATAAGAGGATGTTGTGATAGGTGGTATCATATCAACGTTACAATATTGTGGCCTTTGTTAAATGATAAGTCTAACTACGATTGTATTAATTGCTAATTTCTCGTCCTTGGACAATGAGTGAGGGAATAATTACATAGGAAACTAAGATGGATGAGTCATAAGAAAGAACACATATTGGAGAGGAAGATATTTACATATATCTAGGGCAAAAAGAACATATACCCTCTAGAGAGCTACTAGATATGATGAGAAAGTTGTTGATAGAATCGGTAAATAATCTTGTAGGGGATGAAAAACTATTAAAATCTAGTGTTGAATAGGAGAAACTCATTAAAAATTTAAACGATAAGTCAAACACCACAACAGTAGAGACAATGTGAGAAGAGGGAAATTGTGCTGAAACTTATAAACCAATGAACGTGGAGGAATTGAATAAGGGTAAAATATAAAAAATTGTAGTACCTCAAAAATTCCATGCCTCAGTAGCCTCTTTCATCTCCAAAATTAGACCCCCAAATTTTTTTGGGGAGATAAAAGAAGCTACAGAGACATGTTTTCTCAACATTAATAGATATTTTGAGGTGTAGGAATATTCTACAGAGCTATAAGCCAAGCTCGCAACTTATCAATTACAAGGGAAAGGTTCCCTATGGCTAGAGGAAGTTCCAACAATTCATAACCTAAAAGCAAAACATGTTGACTAGGAAGAAATCCAACGATTGTTAAAAGGAAAATAATTAACCAAGTGTTACTTTGACAATAGGCTGAAATAATTTCATGAATTAAAACTGAGTCAAATGGAAATCCACAAGTTAATAACAACGTTTACTCATTTATTATGATATGTACCATATATGAAGGATGAAAAACAAAAGGTACAACAATTCTTAGATTGTTTCTCCCTCTCATTTAAGGAGAAAGTCAAGTATGAAAACCCAAAAACTATGGAGAGTGTAATTAGAAAGGCTTCAATGTGTTATCAATAAGGCAATCAAAGAAATGAAAATTTAAAATCTTGGTCTCAAAAGACAAAGGATAGGATGAACTTGAGTGGAAAAGGTGGAAAATTTAGGCATTCAAGCTCCCTCGGAAAAGAAAAAAAACCAGAATTGAAATTTTGGTAGGAACAATAATCAAGAATGAACGACACGAAATCACCACCAAGAGGGAATCAAGAATGAAGGCCACAAAATCACCACCGAGCAGGATCGAAAGAGGTTGAAATAAAAAATAAAGGAGGTATCACAAAAGAGAGGGAGCATCTAAAATTTTAGGGTTGTATGGAACCCAATTTGTTATGAAATTGTCCATATAGTACTGAGTCTGTGCAAAAATTTTTAGAATCTACAAGAGGCCTCTACCATTAATGATGTGGCCTGAAATATACCTTGTATTAATGAAAAAATGGAAGGATGCCAAGAAAAGAATCAGTATAAAATGGTTGAAATAGGAGATATTATTCTTTCCCAACCTATTTGTGTACTAATTGACCCTGTTGCTAGCCTAGGATATGTTAGCCCTGAGGTTGTAGAAAAGTGCAATTTAAAGTCTAATAAATATAAAAAAAAATTGGTTTATTCAACTAGCCACTATAACAAAAAAGAATGTTTCAAAATGGGTAAAATTTCACCCAGTTAGGTTAAATGGAAATAATACCATAATAGACTTCAATATATTACCATTGGGATCATATCTTGTTCTGATAGGGATGGATTAGTTAGAGTATGATTCGCCAATTTTTAACTATTTGGGTAAAACTGTCAAGTTCAGGTCATAAGAGGTGTGCCTAGGACTATCACTATGTGAAATATATCATCGCTTTAGTCAAAAGGGGATGTAATAAAAGGACATCAACTTTTCATCATTTAGATAGCGGATCACTTATCAAAAAAATTAACTGTATATATATAAGTGAATTAGAGGTGTTTGAAAACTATTTTGATGTGTTTCTGGAAGATATTATAGGTTTCCATAGAAAAGAGGAATATAATTCTCTATATAGTTAATACTAGGGGAAACATCAATATCGAAATCCCCTTATCGAAGGACAATTCCAGAACTAATAGATTTAGAGATGTAGTTGTGGTAAATATTAAACAAATGATACATCAAAACTAATGTGTCACCATAGGGTGCACTCATTATTTTTGTTAAGAAAAAATATGATAGTTTGAAATTGTACATTGATTACCTTGAGCTGATAAAGCTAGGTATTAAAAATAAATATCCCCTTCCAAGGATAAATAATCTACTTTTCCAAATAAAAGCAGAGATAATATTTTCTAAGTTAGATCACATATTTGGTTATCACCATATGAGGATCAAAGAGGAAGGTATACCAAAGACATTATTTCAAAAAATATATGGAAATTACAAATTTATTGTATTACCTTTTTGACTTATGAATTCACCTGCCACCTTCATGTGTATGATAAACAAAATATTTAGTAATTCTGATTGACGAATTTATATTAATATTTATAGACAGTATACTATTTTATTCCAAGACTCAAGATGAACATAAAAACACTTGGAGATAGTGTTATAGACCCTTAGAGTCAATCATTTGTATGCTAAATTCAGTAATTCTGAGTTTTACCAATACAAGATAAAATATTTGGGGCATGTAATTTCAAAGGAAGCAATATGATTGGATCCCAAAATAGTGAAGGCAATCTTATATTGGGAAGTTCCAAAAGAAGTGGTAGATATAAGGTCATTTATATTGATAACCAGGCACTATCCAGATCCATGGAAGGATTTTCAACGATAGCATAACTTATAAATTCCATATATAAGACGAGACTAAAATTTGTGTGGATAGAATGATGTCAGGAAATTGTTGAAAAACTTAACATTTACTAATAGTGAAAGAAATATTAAAAATAATATACCCAAATAATTATTTTTTTGAATGTATTGATGTTTTTTTTAAGGTTATTGGAGGGATGTTGATTTAATAAGGACATGTAGTGGCATATGAGTCTTGGAAATTTAGGGAACACCAGAAGAGTTATGAGGTTTATAATTTGAAACTAGCATTCATTCTCTCAATATTTTTTGGCATTTCCTAATGGGTAAGAAATTTACTTTGATCACATATCATATTAGTTTGAAATACCTTTTTAGCTATCCAAACATGAATACCAAGGAAGCCAATGGATGGCATTCCTAAGTGAATATGATTTTGAAATGAAACACATAGAAGGGAATAATAAAAAGGTGGCATATGAGTTGAGATAGAGTGTAACAAAACAATATAAAATGACAGTAAACAAATTTGTAATGTTTTTTTTTTATTAATTGGAAAAAAAACAACAAATGATATAAATCATAATCGAATTCATGATCATGTGAGTGAAATTGTTCAGAAAAAAATGTTTGAGTCTGAAACTAATTGAAAGGGATTGTTGATGTATAAAAATAGTCTTTATATTTTGTGATCCCTGGTATTGCACCAAGAGTGTTGCAACTCCGAGGGGCTACCCTACTTTACTTTATCAACCCATAGTTCATACAAACTTGGAGGTGATAGTGCTATATACATAGCAGATGCATTCTACTCATGTCATCCTCTTCCTCTCTATGAAGGGTGCTACTTCTAGGGGTTCTTAATGAAGTCTATCACACTTCAATGAAACTATAAGAATTTGTAGAAAGGAAATGACAGAAAGGAAACTAAACTAACTTGTTGAAAATAAATGGTAGAAAAGAAACTAATTTAAATTGTAGAAAGGAAATGATGGGAAGGAAACTAATTTAACCTGCTGAAAAGGAATGGCATAAAATAAAATAATTTAAATCTCACTTAACTTGGCTAATCACGTAAACACACCCTAATTATCTTATGCTCTATATACCATGCTTCTATCCATGCATATAAGTTATCCATCAATTAATTCTAATTGAAAAAGTGTTGATTTGCAGCTTGGAGAAGAAAAAGACTAAATATGCTGATGATAGGCTTAACACATGGGACAAGGCTTGGAGGTAGAAAGATGGGTTTAGACTTCATCAAACCTTATGAGATCAAAAATATTCCTTGGAGGGGGAGGCTTAAAATATGCGATGGCAGAGTTATAATTGGTGGAAAGAAATGTGATATGTGATGTGCGAAATCGCAATTCACAATATCACAAAGCTAGAGGAGAAGCATTAGTGCAATAGGGAAGAAAGTGCAAAGTGTGAGATGTGAGACGACCGAAACTGTGAAATGCGACGAGGTAAATACTGTGAAATGAAAAAAGAGACGGGATAAATATTGCGAAATGTGATGGGTGATGTGGTGGTAGGACCAGTGGCAAAGTACGATGACAATATCACAATTGTTGTCGAGAGTGGTAAGTATTAACAGGAACCGCATGAAAATGCGATTAGAAACTGTGGTAAGTCCTAAAAGGAAAAATGGAAAATGGTGTGAAATGAAATCGGAGGATGGAAATGCGATATGTGATATGCTATATCGCAATACCACAATATCAAAAGGATAGTGGAGAAGCGGAAGTGTTGTTCGATAGCAGGAGCGAAATGCAAAATGCGATGGGAAATAAACTATGAAATGTGAAATGTGATGGGACAGTGGAGAGAAATGCGAAATGTGATAAGTAAGATGCCGTGGTGGTGTATGGAAATAATATCGCAATCAGGGCTTAGAATGGGAGTGCATAAACAGAGAACACAAGAGATTTGAAATTTGCGATGACCGAAGTATGGTGAGCGAGAGTTTCAAGGAGAAAGGTGGAGGTCAAAATTTTAATTAGTTTTTGTGAATAAAAAGGGTGTGATAGCTATTAAGGAGAGAAGGAGGGAATAGAAGGCACAACAGCGGTTTGCAGGCGTGAAAACCAAGACGGAAAATGAAGCGGGAAGGTGCCAATGAAATTCTCTGTGGTTACCTGTGCCTGCAATTAAATTTTTGACTTACGAAAGGAAGATGGACAGTGCATGTTAAAGACAAAAAAAAATTCGAGACTAGTCTTAGAAACAGAGAATCATAACCCAAAAAGATTTTTTTGTCTCGAGGAAGGTCTATCCTCCTCGAGCTCTATCGATAGAGATAAGAGGGGAAGGCTACCTCATCGTTTTATGGATTTCATCAACTATTGTATAGTGCAAATAAGAAGACTAAATCTATAGTAGAAAAATATAACAACAATGAAAATATCAGAAATAAAACTAGGTAAATGATAAAGAAAAGAACAAAAACAACAGAGAAGCTGAGGCACATGGGTTGGGCCCTAACCCGCAAGCCCAGCTCTCTGGAACTAGATCAGTAAAACAACATCTAACTACTCAATGTGTTAGAAAAATACAATCTTATTACATCTTGAAGGTCTTAAACAACAAAATCCTAATAATTGCAGCAAAAGTTCCGAATTGAATCAAATGGACCGGAATCGACCCTAGTTATCTCTTGATCAGCTTTACTTATCCTCAAGGGAAAATACCAACAACTCGCTATAAAATAGTGATTGAGTCCACTTTGAATCCAAGTAAACCATAGGTTGAGTGCACATAGTCTTCAGTTTGTTTGGCTTCCTTTGATAGTTAAGGAGTGTGGTCAAGCCCCTTGAATCTATCCAATATTTCTCAATAATTTCATGATATTTTGCTCATTTATTCTTCAATCTTGATCTTCCAGTAGCAAGGAGAAAGTCCCTAAATTATCTCCTTCTCCAAATCTACATAATTTTCCAAATATTCTCACAATATTATAAAAAAATAACCAATATTAGGAAAAAATATGAAATTAACTTTAAACCTTCCTAAAAACATATTAAAGCATAGGAAAACATTATTAAGTGGAGAAGGAGATATTTAATATATATTTTCATGTGCATAAGGAAGGTAAATGAGCCTAAGAAATTTTATATGGGCCATAATTTATGTCTAATTTAGAGGCCCATCATCACCCCCCTACTTAAACTGTTGCTCATCCTCTGAGCAACCTGTTCATCCTCCTTTCCTTATGGTTCCTTCTTCATGCTGGCTTATTTTGTTTTTTGTTTATTGGCCCATGCACTGCTCCTCCTGTTAATTTATTTCTATTATTCTTTCATTTCTTCTCTTAGGTGCTTCATGGAGGTTCTCAGATGCCTTAAAAAAATCTGTTTCACATGCCAAGAGGTGGTGGATCCACCTTTTATTTTCTTTTTTCTTTTCTTTTCATTTCTTTCTTTCTTTCTTTCTTTCTTTTTTATTGTTTCTCTCTCTCCTTTTTTTGTATGCAGAATAAACTCACAGCTCTTTTTCTGTGAACTAAGTTCACCCTTGGTTACCCCTTTGGCACTCCTTGTCTTCCATTACATGAACTGCTTACTACCCACTTTCTCAAGTCCTTTTTACTTATGTCTTGTTCCTCTTCTTGGTGGAAAAAGTGAGGCTAGTCGCTAGATAAGGCTGAGGCTACTCTGCTACTCATTTTGGCTATATAAAAAAACTTTTATTCTCACACTTTTTAATGTTTTCTTAAGATAAAATAGATTCGAAGAAAGGTTTAGATGATTTCATACCTGAGCCTTACCATTGGTTGTTTTGTAGATGATATTGAATTTGTTGATATGGATGTTGAAGCTGTCTTCGGTGGTTCTGAAGATACTATGAAAATGCATGTGATAATCTGCTTCAGGTCCTTTTGGATCTTCTAAGAATAAGAGGAGGAAGTCCAAGTTTGAATAAATTTAACCAGGGTGTTGACCGAATTTTCTTTTTGTGCCAACTTGTTGTTTTTATTCTTGTAAAGGTTGGAGAGCACCTGCATTCATTAGAGAGAGATACATGGAGAAATGTAATTTTTTTTATTTTTTATTTTCAAGGCCTACTAGCTGCCTCAATGAGGCTTTCCACTAGTAGGTCTGCCTAGGCACCTCAAAGAAGGTTTTCACCTAGGATATTTTATTTTTCTCTTTTCTTTTTTTTCAACCCAAAGACTGCCTCATGGAGGTTTTCAATCAGTGGGCCAATATCAGACATCTCAAAAGAGGTTTTCACCTAAGATTTTATTCTTTTTCCTTTTATTTTTATTTTTCACTTTCCTACTCTTCTTGAAAAGACAAAACCTTTTTCAAGTATAGGAATACTTCCAATGGATCCATGTACACATGAACATGACAGATAAAATCAGGTGCACACTTGGAATACATGCTCTAACATGTACCCGAATATAAGAGATGAATTTATTTGACTGGGATTGTATCAATTACTGTTGGATAAGAGTGTGTTGCTGCAACTTTATGAATCTTTATAACCATATGTCAATATAGTTGTGACACCCCTAGTTCACTTACTGAGTTGGACCCCTTGGATGTCCTCTTCAATTATGGCATTCAAATATTCCTCTTCTTGTTGATTTTTCTCTTGAACACGTGGAGGAAATGCTGGTAAATATGAGGAAAATTTCTCAGCATCTCATTCTAATGCTGACTCTTCATCAAGTGAAACCCTTTATATTTTGATCTCCTTATTTGCATCTTCTTATTCTTGATGTTTTTCTTTAACGACATTAATAAAATATCTTATTTGCAATACATTTCTAGAACTATGATGCAAATCATTCAAATCAAGAGGATATGTTTGGTAGTATTGTACCTCAATATTGTAAGTGGGCTAAGATACTTCATGGTGTGGGTTTGGAAATGGTGGTACAAGTAGTTGAGTGGGGGTAGATATATGAGATGGATGTGATTTAGGTCATGGTTGTGGTGGAGGTGGATGGTAGGGATAACATGGAGTTTGGTATGAAGGATGTTGAGGATTTTCCCAAGAAATTCCTTGCCACCCATGTTGCCATGATTAGGTTTGAGGTTGATATGGCCAAGGTTTCGAAGGAGGGAGTGTGTCCCAATTAGTTAGAGATTGACATGAATACGCTTGAAATTTTTAAGTGGGTCCTTGCATCATATCAACTTGACTAGGTTTTCAGGGTATCCTTGGAGCTACATAACATAGCTTCTTTAGGGATTTCCTTGCTCCATTGTCTTCCTGGTAAAATTATTTAATCCCGGGGAATGATGGACAAAATTTAGAAGCATATGATTCTGCATGGATAACAAAAATATCAGAATCTTCTTTTTGTTCATTTTGCATTCTTAACATTTCTACTTGTTCACTTAGATTGCTAAGAATTTATGATTTAAAGTTGTCAAGAAAATTTCCAAGTTCATCTTGCCTTACCAATGTTGAGACAAATTTAATTTCTCTTTCCCTTCCTCTTGATATGCGCTTGCATGTTTCACAAATTACTTCAAATGAAAATTGGTATACATATCCTACACCCATGAGAATAAGGAGATCAATCCACTCATCCCTAGTTGTTCTAAGTAAGAGGGTTTTTAGTGTGTCAAATCCTAAATGATGCAATTTTTCCCTCTTAATATTGAACATGAACCTATCTATGAGATCCTCAACGCTCTCATCCTCTTTTTGATTCATTCTAAAAATTTATTCTTTAAGATCATGGTTTTTATATTTTCCTAGGAATATCTTTTGCATATCATTCCATCATCTTATTTAATTAGTACCTAGACTCATGCACCATTTAAGATATTTATCCTTCAATGTTGTAGGAAACAACCTCAATTTTTGAGTGTGCGATAAGTAGCCATAATATCTCAAATTCAAAGAGAAATGTTTCTGGATCCTCTGTCCTCATACCATGGAAGTTGGGAAGGAAATATGGAGGGATGTTCTTCATATGTAGACTAATGTCCATATCTTGAATGGGAAACCCAATAATATCTTCTTCATTTTCATCATATCCATCCATCTCTTCTACCTTCAAAAGTGTATGGTGATGTGGTTCTTACTGCACCACATGGTCAAGTGGGGGGGGTGGGTGGGTATTGGAGATGTATTTTTAAAACAAATTCTGAGTATCCCTACTCCTATGAGGCATGAAAATTATATTTTTTATTTTTATTTTTTAATATTTCAGAAACAACATGAAAAAGTAAAGCGGAAAAAAATGCTAAAAAATAATCAAAGCATGTGCTAGATAACTCCCCGGCAATGGTGCCAAAATGTGGTGAGCCCTGGTATTGCATAAAGAGTGCTGCAACTCCCAGGGGCTACCCTACTTTAATTTATAAACTTGGGGTTCGTACAAACTTGGAGGTGACAATGCTATATACACAGCATATGCATTCTACTGATGTCATCCTCTTCTACTCTACGAAAGGGTGCTACTTCTAAGGGTTCTCAATGAATTCTATCACACTTCAATGAAAAAAAAATTGTAGAAAGGAAATGACAGAAATGAAACTAAACTAACTTGCTGAAAAGAAATGGCAGAAAAGAAACTAAATTAAATTGTAGAAAGGAAATTACAGGAAGGAAACTAATTTTACTTTCTTAAAAGGAATGGCATAAAAAGAAACTAATTTAAATAAATCTTAACTTTTCCAATCGGATAAAAACACCTTACTTACCTTATGCTCTATATACCATGCTTCTATCCATACAGATAAGTTATCCATGATTTAATTCTAATTGAAAAAGTGTTGATTTGCAGCTTGGATAAGAAAAAGGCTAAAGATGCTAATATAAGGCTTAACACATGGGACAAGGTTTGGAGGCGGAAATATGGGTTTAGAATTCATTAAACCTTATGAGATCACAAATATTCTTTGGATTGAGAGGCTTACAATATGTGATGGCAGAGTTATAATTGACAGATAGAAATGTGATATGCGATGTGCAATGTCGCAACTGGAAATATTGCAAAGCTAGAGGAGAAGAGGCAATGCAATCGAGAGGAAAGTGCGAAGTGCGAAATGCGATACAACCGAAACTAAAAAATGCGATGGGATAAAGACTGCGAAATGAGAAATGATACGGGATAAACATTGTGAAATGTGAAAAGTGATGGGTGACGTGGCAGTAGGACCGGTGGCAGAGTGCGATGAAAATATCATAATCAACATCAAGAGTGGAAAGTATTAATGGGAACCGCATGAATGCGATGTGATTGCAGTAGTCTTAAAAGGAAAAAGGGAAAAGGGTGTCAAATGCAATAGGAGTATGGAAATACGATATACGATATGTGATATTGCAATACCGTAATATCGCAAGGCTCGTGGAGAAGCATAATTGTTGTTCGGTAGTGAGAGTGAAATGTGAAATGCGATGTGAAAGAAAATATGAAATGCAAAATGCGACAAGATAGTTGAGAGAAATGTGAAATGGAACTCAGATGATATGGTAGAGTAAGGAAATAATATCACAATCAGGGCCTAGAATGGGAGAGCATAAACAAATAACGAAAGAGATCTACGATTTTTGATGAGTGAATTATAGTGAGCAGGAGTTTCGAGGATAAAGGCGAAGGTCAAACATTTAATTGGTTTTTTTGAATAAAAAGGGTGTGGTAGCTATTAAGGAGGGAAGAAGGAGGGAATAGAAGGTGAAACAGGAGTGTTCAGGCGCGAAACAGAGATGGAAAATGAAGTGGGAAGGCACCAATTAACTTCTCCGTGGCTTCCTGCACTTGCAATTAAACTACCAACTTATGCAAGAAGGATGGAAAATACATGTTAAAGACAAAAAAAAATTCTAGCCTAGTCCTAGAAACAAAGAACCATAACCTAGAAAGAATTTTTGGTCTGCAGGAAGGCCTACCTTCCTTGAGCTCTGTCCACAATGATTAGAGGGGATGGATGCCTCACAGTTTTATGGAGTTCATCAACTATTCTACAATGCAGATAAGCAGGTTAAATCTACAGTAGAAAACTATAACAACAATGAAAATATCAGAAATAAAACTAGATAAATGACAAAGAAAAGAAAAAAAACAACAAAGAAGCTGAGGCACATGGGTTGGGCCCTAACCCACGAGCCCAGCTCTCTAGAACTACATTAGTAAAACATCATCTGACTACTCAGTGCATTACAAAAGTATAGTCTTATTACATCTTGAAGGTCTTAAAAAACAAAATCCTAATTTCTTGCAGCAAAAGTTCCGAATGGAATTGAATGGACCGGAATCGACCCTAATTAGCTCTTGATCAGCTTTATTTATTCTCAAGGGAAGCTACTAAAATCTCCCTAGAAAATAGTGATCGATTCCATTTTGAATCCATGTAAACCATAGATGGAGTGCAGATCGTCTTCAGTTTTCTTGGTTGCCTTTGATAGTTAAGGAGGCTGGTCAAAGCCCTTGAATCTCACCAATATTTCTTAATAATTTCTTGATATTTTGCTTATTTTTTCTTCAATATTGTTCTTCTAGTGGCAGGGAGCAAATCCCTAAATTACCTCCTTCTCCAAATCTGCATAATCTTCCACATATTCTCATAGTATTCCACAAAAATATCCAATATTAGGAAAAAATATGCAATTACCTTTAAACCTTCCTAAGAACATATTAAAGCATAATAAAACATTATTAAGTGTAGAAGGAGAGATTTAATATATATTTTCATGTGCATAAGGAAGGTATATGGACCTAATAAAGGTTAGATGGGCCTTAATTTATGCCTAATTTAGAGGCCCATCAATATTACTGATAAAGGTGAAACTAAAATATTTGTATTTAATAAATATCACAAAAAGCCATATGTGCCACAACTCGCATATCAAAAAATTATTTCCTCTCTAAAGAATGATTTTTTCTGGCGAAGAATGAAGAAGGATGATGCAAAATACTTGGGAATGTGTCAAGAGTGTTAGTTTTTAAAATAACAACAACAACACCTTCTATTATTTTTAATCCCCTAGTAGTACTGGAGTGGAAGCGAGCTGTAATATCATTGGATTTTCTAATAGGATTACACTCGACAAGGATACATCACAACTCTATCATGGTAGTTGTAGATAAATTAACTAAATTTTCCCATTCATTATGGTATGGTCCACTTACCAAGTTTCTCAAGTAGCAGAGATGTTCATGAAGGATATTTTTCAACTTCATGGTATACCCAAGACAATGACATTGGATAGAGACGAAAATTTTACCTCAAATTTATAGAAATCCTTGTTTGTTGGAATTGGTGCTCAACCAAATTTCAACACTGTATACCATCCACAAATTGATGGAAAAACTAGAATATCCAATAAATTCTTGAAGACATGTTACACATGTGTGTTATGAACCAAATCACTAGGTTGGAGGATTATTTACACTTGGTAGAGTTCGCCGATAAAAATTGTTATCAGGGACCACTTAAAATGAGACCCTTTGAAACTTTATACGGAAAGATATCTCACCTTTTGTGTCACCCTAAAAATGGAATGGTGTTCGGACCATACCAATTGAAGGAAATGGAAGAGATGGTAATAAATATAAGGAAGAACTTGAAGCATCTCGGGATAAGAAAAAACCATGTTAACTTAAAAATATCACATAAACTGTTTGAAGTGGGTGAACATTGTTACACCATTTTTTGGTCATCTATCATATTATCATTAGATGGACCCAAGTACACCATGTAAGACCGATTTTACCCTAAATAAAATTTCCTTCACTATGTTAAATAAATTAATAAACCACATTTATTAGGTTGTTTACGGTCTAAACAGGAAACCCCAAAAGGAAATATTAAACAAACCTATATTTGTTTGATTTTCCTCATGGAATAATTAATTAAACCATAACTTAACACATTCTGCTCATAAGCTAATTCAAAAACGGTTATAAAATTAATTAGATAAATCTTCATTTATCTATTACTTATAATAATTATTTAAATCTTATTTAGATAATATTCCTTGTTAAATATGACCAAATCACCCACAAATAATTAAGTAAATCATTATTTATTTAATTATATTTCAACCACTTCCTTAAATAATTAAATAAATCATTATTCATTTGATTATCTTCTAACCGCTTCCTTAGAAAGATAAATAAATCATTTATTTATTTATTTTTGACAAATCAAGGGATTTGACCCAAGTCAAATACCTTTTCCCTCCAACAAATATAATAAAATATTCCACAAAAAGTGGATCTAGATCTGGTTAACCCATGCACCAAGATCTAGAATGACCTAGCATTTTGTTATAAATAGGAGGGTTTTTCCTACCAATCTTCACCTTTTGTTGCCTATTAGATCACTCTGGATCTATACACTTGGTCACCATTTTCTGCCATTTGCTCCCATTGAGCTCTACTCTTTGCATTGGGTTTTCTACACCAACTAGAGAGAGAGATCTTAGATTTGAAGTGCTGAGGACTTCCAAGAACCCATCCCACTGAGGGGAATTGGATACTCCTTCTGGTTTTCCTCACAGGTGCCCCATTAATACAAAAATTCTTTCAAAAATTGTTCTTTTCTTGTCTATTGGTATATGGAGCAAACCCTTGTTTTTACTGCTTAATGTCTTTCCATACATAGATCTGGTATTTTACAGCTCTTTTCTTGTCTAACTAACCGCAGATCTGAAGATATTGGCAGCCACTTTTGTTGTTAGGGCTATTAGTTATGCGTAGCTAAAGTGGTCCTTTTTCGTACACTTCGACAAAGGATTCATACTAACAAATGGCAACTCCATACTAAGTTTTAAATTACCATCACACAAGCTATATTCCCGCATATCCGTGCCTACTTTAATTTAGGTTTCTTTTCAGCCGTTTATTTTTCTCATTTTTATGTTGTTTCTCTACATAAAACCTAAACATTAAAACTTATACCTGTAAGTCAAAGCCCTATTATGTGTTACACCAAATTAATCCAGACGCGTAACTTTTCCGAAAATCATTACGAGACATCCCAAATAGTGGTCACACTTTTGGCTCAAACTTGATTCTGACTGTGCTGCTCCTTTCAAAATTTTTGCCTACAATCATGATCAAATCAGTTTAAACCTGACCGCCATTTTTTCACAATTTTTCTCAATTTTTCTAGGTTTTGCCGCATCTTCTGCCGTGTCCTCCACCTCCTCTCGTCTGTACCCTATTTTGACCAAGTTATGATCTCTGTTTTTACTCATCTAAGTGGGAACCTAGCCCCCCTAGGGCTTTAGTACCCTCCACTTTTGTGGAAGAGTTTTAAGTCAAGTTACCCGTCTATTTTTCGTAGCTTTATACTCTTTTTCCGCATCACACTTTTTCGCATCCTTTGAAATCAGCCTTTCTTCCTTTCAAATCACCTCCTCTCATTTTTTTTGGACCTACTTTCTGGGCCTACCCCTTGCCCCCTCCGTTTTTTGCTGATTTCCTTCCTTTTTCCAGCCACCTTGCCTCTGTCTCTTGGCTGTGATCTGCACCTCTTTTCAGCAGCTTTATCCTCTGGATCCCTGTCCCTTTCCACCCTAGATCTATTGACCTCTTTTTATGTGTGTTTTGACTAGATTTTTGCCCTCTTTTAGAGTAGTTTTGAGAGACCCGCCTTTTCGGGTTAGATTTATGCATAGTTACATGTTAAATGTTCTGTCCTTTCAGCAATCTATATTGTTCTACGCAGATTTCTTTTCAGTTACGCAGCACACTTTTTCTTGCTCTCAAAACGAAAAGGGTTTAAAAATTCAAAATTAACGCACACCACACATCGACCCTAGGTGAAGAAGTCAAGTTAACACCGCCTGCAAAGACTCCTCAAATCCACTCGTCGATCGCACCTTATCCTCTCGACATCGCTTGATTCTCGTCCCTTTTCCTCGCCCTCGCTTCTGCTTCTTCTCGTCACTGGTCATGTCTCCCCAAGGCGCCCTTTCCGTGAGACTTCTTGGCCTTCACCCTCAGTTTCCGGTCGATCGACCTACTCCGACCCGCCGTCGTCGAGCCAGTCCTCCTCCGAGTCCGCACTCTGACTCCTCTCCTGATTCATCGGGTTCCCCTTCTCCTCCTGGTTCTCCCCCTACCACCATGTCTGGTCCAGGGCCTAACGTTAGCGGTTCCCCCGGCCCTAATGCCGGCCCGACTACTAGCGGAACCGCCACAGGAACGACTCCGGCTACCCCATTGCTGCCGTATATTGCAGGCCTCAGCCTCCCCGATTTCAATCAGTTGATTAATGACCCCATCCACCACCATGTTGGTTGGCCTGCCATGCCAACCAAGCTCCCTTCCGACATCCCTAAATTCGAAGGCCAAGCTGGTGAAGATCCAACCAATCATGTCCGATCTTTCCACATGTGGTGTTCCTCCAATTCTATTACCGATGACTCCATCCGTCTTCGTTTGTTCCAACGCACACTCACCGGCGAAGCTTCTAAATGGTATGTCGAACAAGCCACCTCTACCCATACCACCTTTGAGACTCTTGCCCAAGCCCTTTTGTCGTACTTCCAGCTCCCTCTCCGATACGATACTGGCACGGAGCTCTTGACTTCCTTCAAGAAATCCTCTTCAACACACCTTTCCGCCCATGTTCAGGAATGGCGACGAAGACGGAGCTTATGTCGAGCCCCTCCCTTCGAAGATTGGGTTTACATGGACTAGTTCCTTCGCACCCTTGCCGCTCCCATCGGCAAAGATGTCACCTCTCACTTTCCTCAAACTGAAGAAGCTGCCCTCCAAATAGCCTTGAAATATGACCTGATTTACGCTCAATCTGGTTATGTTTATACCGTCCTTCCTGACCTCCCCAGGCCCGGTGGTGTTAACGCCCCGGGGGCATCGCATTCCACCGACGGTATCGTTGGAGCCCTTTCCCATCCATATGCTCAACCTCCTATGGGCAACGGTCTCCCTCAAGGAGGGGCCAGCTCCTCCAGCACTCTTCCCCCTCCCGGTAGCATGTATCTAGGATACGGCATGCCTCCTCCTTTCGCCCAACCTCCTGCTTACCTCAATGTTGCCCAACCTACCCATTACCCTTATCCGCAGCCTGGTGCACCAACTCCTCCAGCATATGCGCTTCCTCCTCCCTTACCTCCTCAACCCTAGTACCAGCACCTACAGCCCCCTCCAGGGCAAGTATTTGCACAGAAGGGCGTGACTAATCCCCCTTCTTCTCAAAGAAGGCAGAGAGGCAATCCAAACCAACCTGTCCCTGGTACTCGCGGACCCAATCCTCGTGTGGACCCCAAAACTGCCAACCAGCAACAGGGCACCCAGCCCAAGCCGGACAGGCCGCTCCGCACAAGTAAGCCTTGTTCGTGTTGTGGTGTTTATGGTCATTACACCCACGATTGTCCCCTATTACCCCGTACAGCGATGTGGGAGTCTCGGGGCCACATTGCGCGCACGCACGCCTCCCCTCACGTTCCTCCTAATGTGACCACCACCACCCACCGTGTTTATTGATCCTTTCCCCTCAGCAAGGATTCGTGGCTACCCAACCACCTGACAGCCAGGTCGCCACTCCCCCTTCCCTTTCTGGTTCCTCCGATTACTAGATCCTTATGATGCACTCCGATCCTAACCCGCCCGTCGATCTTCACCTTCAAACTTAGTCTCGCCAGTACCCCAATCCTCCTGCTCAGTCTGCCCTCGAGCCTCCTTCTTCAGGTTCTACAGAGCCTCTTTCGACATCCAGTGGCCCCTTACATATCCCTCAACCCAAGGTTGAGGTCTGCCACCAACATACTCTGGCGTCCCTACACGTCGAAAAGGCTGCTCCCAGCCGAGCTACCCATTCGTATATTGTGAATAGCAGATGACGAAGCACCAATCGCCGCCATTTCCACACTGGAACTCCTCCAGTTGTGCCCTTCCCAAAAGAAGGCTCTACTATCTACCGTGGGCGCTGTAGATCCTGCTGATGACCAAATGATTGTTTTCGACGCCACTCAATCGGACCATCCTCCTCTCCCTCCTTTCGTCGCCTTCCAAATCCCAGTCAAAATCCAGAATGCCAACGTTTCCCGGTGCATAATTGATGAGGGGGCATCCACCTTCGTAATGTCCGCTTCGGTTTGGAAGAAACTCGGATCCCCTGAATTGGCCCCTTCCACGATCACCCTTCGAGCGTGGGACGGCCATGCCTCCCAGCCCATTGGCCTGTTTCGTAATTGTCCTATCACCCTTGCCGGTAAGACTGTTTGCGTTGACGTCGAAGTCATCGACGCCCCGCTAGACTACAACATTCTATTGGGGCAAAGCTACACCTATGCTATGTCTGTTGTCCCATCCGCGGTTTTCTGCAAGATGTATTTCCCTCATAATGGAAAGATAGTCACCATTGACCAGTTGACATATCATGAACCAAAATCTCAGACCTCACCTGAGACGACCATCTCTTCTGTAGCCAACAAGCAAACCGTTGATTCCTTGACCAAGTCTCCAAGGCTACAAATATTCCTCCCCTTCGCTGAACTTTCCCTAACCTTTCCCCCTCCCCCGTCACCGACTCCCACCACCGAATGTCAGTGATGCAATCGGTTTCGGTTACTCTCAAGCAACCCGTTTTCGCTAGTCGCCAACCTTTTGCCCTCCGCAACCTGCTCCTAGCCCTTCACCTGCAGTTGGTAGTCAGAGCCTCTTTATCCTCCTGGCACGGTTCCTCCAAGCCTTAGCCATTTAGGAGCCGTCCCACCTAGCCATTACCCCTCTGGACAGATACCGTTCCTAGCTCCCCCACTAGGAGTGTACACGGCACCAGTCATGGCCACCCTCTCTCTTCCTAACTTGACCCTTGGGATTCCCGTTTGGTACCTTGATCCTCCAGCCCCCACCTTGCCTGGTCAACCCAAACCTTATATTGCTTTGACCCCGGTTCAACCGGCCCCCATGCCTTCTCCCGCTGCATCAGTGCCTCAGCCACCTCAACAGGAACCACCTCCTGTTGCGACCGCTTCGGGTAAGAAGGGCAAAGCTCGCAAGGGGGCATCAAAGGAAAAGGCTGCCCCGACAAACCCTGCTCCTCCTCAGCCTCCAAAGCATACCATCCAGGGTGCTTTGTGTGATGTTGTCGGTCACGCCTCCCATACCTGTCCTGAATTACTTCCTCTAAAGCCCATGGTTAATGTCACGTTCCCTGAGTCCGCGGTCCCAGAAGCCTCTGTTCCTTCCACAACCGCGGCCAAGAAACCCAATACTATTCACACCAACCACCCCCGTGATTTGTGTGATCTCCATGGCCATCACACCCATATTTGTCCCCGCCTCGAGGACTTCCGCACCTCTATTGCCGCGGTCCACCAATTCGAGGCCAAGCGCAATGAGTACACCTCTCCCATATTTGCGCATTTTGCTTCAGCAGAACTACCAGCTATGACCGCTCCCATTGACATTCCCCCTCCTGATGTCGAGATGACGGAGCCTTCGTCCAACATGTTTTACCTATCATCATCCATGAGACCCTCGGGGAACATTCCATCTGAATCCTCCCCTGTTGTTTCGCTTGACCTTCCTTCAGCGATCATCTTGGGCTCAACATCGGTAGATCCTTCATCTACTTACTCTTCGGTCACCCCTTGTGACGATGCGCATGTGAACCTCTCTTCTCATGATGATGATTCAGGTCACTTCACCACGTCAGGTGGTCTTTCTTCCACCAGTCACCCCATCTTCTATCGCAATGACGACATTATGGAAAAAATCCCCACCCCTGACATTATCTATTCCCCCTTACATCGAACCCATGCGTTCACACCACATCCACCTTGTGGCCATTACATTGAAACCCACTGTTTGGGTAAGGGGGCACCCACATTTGAGAGACCAAGAGAAGAAATTCTCCACAACTCTCCTAGTGGATCTGGTCGTGTTGACTTTAGTCCCAGTATTCTTCCACATTTCGAAGAACCTCTAGAGTCCCATATCACTTCAGATCACTCTAGGGATGATACCCCTTATCGTTCCCTCATCTTACATCAACAACCCAGTCTCTTAGACATTATTGTTGACCAACCTATAGCTTTTCTACGAGAGCATCATTTCATTATCTCCAAATCCTCTTTTTGGGATAGTGACACCAGGTATGCCAACTCGGAAACTTAAAGTCCATTTGATCCCTATATACAGTACCAAAAGAGATTGGTAATCCTCCATTTCCTTTCTCACACTGCATAACCATAACGAGAACAAATGGCACACCACATCATTTAAATATGTTTAGATTCCCCTTTTTCTAAATACATTTTGGCATGACCACACCATGCTCGGGGGCACCTATACCCCTCAACCATAACCCTCCTCACCTCGTTTTTGGAGAGGAGGCTGTCTTACCACTCGAGTGTAAAGTCTCTTCCCTTCATATGGCTGTTGAACTTCTCCCTGACACCCAACCTCTAGAACAATGACTTATCATGCCTGAGCGTGCCTCTGAAGACCACCGTGTTGTGTTGCAAACCATGGAAGCAGCCAAGAAATGCACCAAAGATCAATATGACCAAAAACTCCAGCCTCGTCCTTTTCACAAAGGCGACCTTGTTCTAGTATATGACCAAGCCCATGATGTCCTTGGTCACGGGAATTTTGACTCATTATGGCTAGGCCCTTACGTCATCAGTAAGGATCTTGGTAAGGGGGCATACCTTTTAGAGGACTTTGAAGGCAATCCTCTTCCTAATCCTCGCAAATGCACTCTATCTTAAGAAATATTACCCTTATCATTTCCCTTCTGAGATGCGTGTTTTATGTTCTGTTAGATATCCAGCATCTCTTTTTTTGTAATTTCATCCTTCGCCAGGACCTATTTTGTCCAATAAGGATCACTTCACCTCTCCTTCAAATCGAACTTCCTCACTTACAACACTTGTACTTGGGGCACCATTTTGCCTCCTTACTTGTCTTTGTTCGTGTCGATTTTCGTCATGAGTTACCATCTTGTACTCATGTATTCATGGTCCCCCATTGGGCCTTTACTGTGTGGCAACACCATCAAGTCACCCTTGTTTAGAGCATCCAAGTTGATTCATCATCGCATTCATGGAGTCCATCCCGAGTTCCTTTGTACCTCGCTCTAGCCCTCCACCATTCATTGCTTGGTCTCTCTCTTGTGTCGCACATTATGGCCTTTAGTCCCACTGTCCCCTATCCCTTATGATATTGTGTCAGTCGTTGCCATGTCATTCATGCCCTTTATGCTCTAACAAGGGAATTCGTCCATTCGCTACTCAGTCCTTTCCATTTCACTATCATCATTAGTGTCAGTCTGTTCGTCGCTCTACTATTTTCTCTCGTGCCTTAGTTGAGGATCTCTCATTGCCTCACCTATGGCGGACCTTCTTCTGTCGACATCAGCTCATTCATTCCAGAAGCTAGGTGTAGAGGGCGGTGTACCTTGGTTCCAGCTTCCACTCTTGTTCGGTGCCTCGGATCAGGCAAAGGGATCTCTCATTTCCCTTTGACTTGATTGTTTCTCCACTCCAGCTCCTTTCAGCATGATCAAGATCCGTATACTCGATGGTTCAGTGATACAGCAGCAGCTCTTGATGATTCCCGGGTGTGTGTGAGATGTCTCAACCCTCATGTGGGGGTAGCCCTGCAGGTAGCCCCCCACATGCCCGGATGACCTCCTCCTTGCATCCTTCGATGCAGCTCTAGATATTTGATGATGTTGGCCTTAGCCACTTGCAACGCCTCTTTTATTTTCATGTATCAGTCAGATTTTGTGAGCCCTTCCCCATTTTACAGGGGGCATTTGGGTTGTATTTGTATCTCATGTACTTAGATATTATTGTATCAGTCCTGGCTGTCATCCCAGGCACAACATGTATGTGGGATTCCTCATTGTATTTTTATCTGGCTCATGATTATGCCAGTTGTACTTTATGGTTCGGTCCCTTTTTTACTGGACACACTATTCTTTTGTACTTTGTCTCGGCGGGCATAGGTATGCCTCCCCTGCTGCCTTCAGCATAGGTACCCTCTCATAAAATGAGACTTGTTGCACCTGCGAGTCTCGTCTCCTCAGGGTCTAGTTCTTCAGCACACTATCTACCTTGCATTTCTCTCTCTGACTTCCCTTTTGTTGTCTTGTGATTGAGTTCTTACAACGTACTTCGGTCATACGATTTTCTCTTGACACTCGCACGCTGGGGGGAAATCTGTTACACCATTTTTTGGTCATCTAACCTATTATCATTAGATGGACCCAAGTACACCATGTAAGACCAATTTTACCCTAAGTAAAATTGCCTTCACTATGTTAAATAACTTAATAAACCACATTTATTAGGTTGTTTACGGTCTAAACAGGAAACCCCAAAAGGAAATATTAAACAAACCTATATTTGTTTGATTTTCCTCATGGAATAATTAATTAAACCATAACTTAATTATTATTCCTAGTCATGTTTAACCCAAAAAAAAAGAAATTAACTAGATAAATCTTCATTTATCTTATTACTTTCTAGGAATAATTATTTAAATCTTATTTAGATAATATTCCTTGTTAAATATGACCAAATCACCCACAAATAATTAAATAAATCATTATTTATTTAATTATCTTTCAACCACTTCCTTAAATAATTAAATAAATCATTATTTATTTGATTATCTTCTAACCGCTTCCTTAGAAATATAAATAAATCATTTATTTATTTATTTTTGACAAATCAAGGGATTTGACCCAAGTCAAATACCTTTTCCCTCCAACAAATATAATAAAATGTTCCACAAAAAGTGGATCTAGATCTGGTTAACCCATGCACCAAGATCTAGAATGACCTAGTATTTTGTTATAAATAGGAGGGTTTTTCCTACCAATATTCACCTTTTGTTGCCTATTAGATCACTCTGGATCTATACACTTGGTCACCATTTTTTGCCATTTGCTCCCATTGAGCTCTACTCTTTGCATTGGGTTTTCTACATCAACTAGAGAGAGAGATCTTAGATCTGAAGTGCTGAGGACTTCCAAGAACCCATCCCACTGAGGGGAATTGGATACTCCTTCTGGTTTTCCTCACAGGTGCCCCATTAATACAAAAATTCTTTCAAAAATTGTTCTTGTCTTGTCTATTGGTATATGGAGCAAACCCTTGTTTTTACTGCTTAATGTCTTTCCATACATAGATTTGGTATTTTTCAGCTCTTTTCTTGTCTAACTAACCGCAGATCTGAAGATATTGGCAGCCACTTTTGTTGTTAGGGCTATTAGTTATGCGTAGCTAAAGTGGTCCTTTTTCGTACACTTCGACAAAGGATTCATACTAACAAACATTTTTATATTAAACATAGACCCAGGAAAATTTCTCGCAACTTGTGAATCTACTCTAAATTTCCCCTAAGGTTTTGTGGGCCATTTGAGAATTTTCCCAGAGTAGGGCCAATAGATTATAAATTGGGAATACAAGCTCATATTAAAATTCAAAATGTATTTGATGTGTCACTATTAAATAAATATATACATGAAAATACTGATATAACTAACTGGAATGTTGTACTAGTCAAACTAGAAGCATAATTTTAGCTCAAACCACTACAAAATTTTGACTTGAGGGAGATTATACTCTGGAATTGAGTCATCAAATTATTTGAAGTGTAATGGAAGAACTTTGGGCCTGAGGAGGCGACCTAAGAAATGTAATATGAAATTAGAAAGTTGTTCCAAATGTTATTTCATTGAAGGAGAGTGATTCTAAAAACATTGGGGATTTTCTCCCTTTTATGGGGAGGATATATGTACTACCACTAGAAAAACATGTTATGTGAATTTTATTTACTAATTGAGAAACATTATAAAAGGAAGGAAAAAAACATGTGAGAAAAATGTTATTTTTATTTTCTATAATGATATTATATATTATGTTGATATGTTAATCCTCTTGGGAATACGTCAAAGGCTCCATGAGATATTAACCCTTACATTTAACAAAAACATTTAGAGCCAGTTATGATTAGAAGGCATAATACCACTGATTTATAGCTTTTATTTTGTGTAAATAAAACCAAGGTCCAGGTAGACCTATGGAATAATTTTGTATGAATAGAATTACTTTTAAATTAAAAAATAATTATGAAATAAATGTTAATGTGGTAAAGACAGAGTACTGGAAATCAAGAAATTCGTATCCATAAGGATGGACTAGAATTTCAAACTTTTGCAAAAATCTGTAGAAAATACTTGGAGAAAATTAAATAAATAATTAATTTATATGTGAGAAAAATATCTAACAAAAATCCCCAGTAAAGTGGAAAGTTATTGGGAAGAGGTAAGAAAAACTGTGTTGAGGAAAATCAAGTTTTAAAGCAAGCTTTTGTGGAAAAAACAAAAGAAAATCCTAGGCTATGCTAAAAAGCAACCCATAATAACGGGATGACATTATGGAAACATGTTGAGAGAAACAAGGCTTTAAAGAGCCATCACTAGTGTGACAAAGCGTTTTCAATAGTGGGGAATATTGGTCTTTGCTCGGGGGAGAGCTCTGAGTCGGAAGCTCCTGGTTTGGAGGAAATTGGTCTTTACACATTGGTATGTACCTACTGTGGTTTTCTATTAAACTTTTGATGTTATAGAAGTGTCTATATAAGAGTATTGGTCTGAAGTCACTGATAGAAATCCCTGTAGAAGGTCTAAATTTGTATATATGTTTTTCTACATGTTGTATTATACAAAAGGGTTAAGTCCTATTGGGTATTGTTTGGATGTAAATTGTTATTAAAATATTCAGTAAATAGTTATGTGTATTGTAGGGTTTTCTTTGCCATGTTTATTGTAGAGTTCCTCTACAGAAATTAATACATGGAAGAATCTGTTTCTTTTACATAGACTAAGTTACTGAAATATGAAAAGGAAATCATATTGTGAGGGCGTTATACTCTAATAAGTATTACTGTGTAGAAATGCATAGGTCAATTACAGTAAAGTATTTTAGCCAAGGAGTGCCAAAAAGATATAAATATATGTAGAAGTAAAGGATTTCATATAAAACTGCATGAAGGCATATATAAGTAAAATAATTTCATATGTTACTGTATTAATGTATGTGAAAGTAAAAGATTCATTTATGAAAAATCTGCTAACAAAAAAACAATTGAACCATCTTTATATAGACAAGAAAATTATAGTAAAATTATGATATTTCATTTGAGAATGAGAAACTAGAAGTCGCAGTTACATGTAATATAATAACTCAGGTTTTCCAAATATAAAATAATAACTGTCTAAATATGATAAATTTCATAGATCATTGAAAATATCACTGTCATATATAGTCATATGGCTAGTTGAAATTAAGAATATTTACATCAAAATAAATTATGGTCAAACACCAAGAATGGACTTGAAAGATAACCCTAAAAGTATTGGACTAAGCTAAGTTCCATATGAGCCAAAATAGTACAACATGTAACTGGCCTGAAAAAGAACTATTAAAGATGTCAGCATGTGCTAGAAAGGAGACAACTGAAGCATGTAACTCAAACAAAATACTTGAGAGAAAACATGCAAAATACAAGTCAAGAATTAGAAAAAAATTCGACTAAATAATAAAAATAAATCATACTGTAAATTATTTAGACAAGTAATGATAGCTAAATTACCTGAGAATACTCTTCCATCGTTTTGTTCCTCGAATGTACATACAATTAGTTCATGATGTAAGTAATGTTGATTCAACATGTATAACTAAAGAGTATAAAGAAGGACTAGATAGTATTTAAATAAATTGGACTAAACTAAAGAAGGAAGTATGTCCATGTTCTAGAATACTTGTCCAAATTTGAGAAAGAGGATAAACTTGGGTAGTATTTACCCATATTAGAACACATAAATTTAATTGAAAACAAGTGTAGAACATGGAAATAACACACTAAAATTCTATCATGTGTAGAAAGAAGAAGGTTTTAGTGGACTGATAAATAAAAAGGGTATTGTGCCAAACCTCAATCTGGGAATAAGCATGAATTAGTAAACTGTGCATTACCTTCAAGGGCAGAACCCTAGTATAGGTACACATTCTTTTCTAAGAAACACAAATGAAAAAAGCAAATACAGAAAACAACCATCACAACTATTATAACTATGAGAATAAGAGAAACTAATGACCAAAATAAACATTCACATATTAAAAAATCATAGAGAGTTAACACTTATGAGTTAATTCATGAACAGATGAAAAAATGAATTAACTATGCAACTCAGAAATCATTATGTAAGATAATCAAAAATTGAATAATCCATAGCAAGAGTACAAGCTGGAAAATATGTATAAGTGAATTAAGAAAAATAGAGGATAGGCCTATAGCCATCCTAATACAACACCTTTACAGAATTAAGACTAAGAAAATCTAGAAATAACGCTATGAAGAATAAAAGCTCATCATGGATAAAGATATGTAATTCTTGAATTTACAAATAGAAAATTGTAAGTTTGAGTAAGAAAAATAATTTAGTATGCCGACGAAAGTATATCCAATAAAACTTTGATATTCATCAAGAAATATAGTTGTAGTACATTATGGAAGCATATAATTGGAACAACAAATTAACTATGATTCAGAATATTATGTTGAGTTATATAAATTCGAATCCCACACTCATATGCAATTAAGCCATAAAATCACAAGGTCGCGTTGAACCATAATTATGTTGACCCTATAATTCACATGAAATGATTGCAACAGGGTCATGTTGGGCTAAGTATGGCAAGGAAATTAAAAATGAAACCTACAATGTAATAAATTTAAGAGGGGTTCTGGCCAAATTTAGTTGTGGCTATATGTGCATGTGATAAAGAAATAACACAATCAAAAGTTAGAATTGCAAGTAAAACCCTCAAACCAAATATAGAAGAACCAAAGAGGAGACTCTTTTAAAACAAACCAATTTAATTAAGAGGAGTTACAATTCATACAGACAGTCATAAAAGGGTTTACAGACAAAGTAATTTCATATAAGATGAGGCAACTATGTATGAAACATAGGAGGTGTTATACTTACATATGAAACACAACAAACCCATCACGAATTGGGTGGAACAAAGGAATAGTTTCCTTAAAATAAGAAATTCAGCAAACCCATCTTGAATTTAGTGGAACAGAGGAATCGTTCCTCTAAAATATTAAACGCAGCAAAACCCAATACGATTTGGGTAAAAGGGTTTCCAAAACCCAAAATTCTAACAATAATGGATTATACACCAACAACCTAGAAATTTGGGGATAAAAGTAATGACATCTAAATCTGAGGAATATTTGTTCTAATTATAAATAACCCATGTATTCTAAAATGAAATGGAGATCATTTACTAAACCTGTGAGGAATTTGGAAGAAGGGCTTACCTCTTTTACGTCGGATGAGAGTTGTGGGTTAGTGAGGGAATGTCGTCGCCATGAATTGAAGGGTAGACAATGGCATACATTCTCAACAGAAGGCAGAAGATGCTTTATGAAAAAATGTAAAAGAAACCATCTCAAAAATTTGAAAACTAATAATCAACCATAAATAAATCAGATGTCAAGAGAGACTTTTTTTACATGAAAAAAGTCGATAATCCGGTCGACCTAGATATGCATCGCTCTTGTAGAAGAAACCAGATAGGATTAGAAAAACCCATATTAAAATAACCATCAATACGTAAATGAAAAAATATCATAGAAACTATACCTGCATAGGAGTAGATACAGAGCCTGAAATGGTAGCAAGTTAAAACCAAAACCCTCTTCAAAATCTTGGAGGGACTTATGCACAGAAACTGTAAGACCTCATTTTTGCTACTTAGGCTTGGAGGCAGAACTCTAGCCATGATATTGGTGGATGAATCAAGTACAATAAGCACTAGAAATAAAATTTCAGGTCGGTAATGGAAGCAGAGCTCTAGAGCTAGAGACAACCGCCTCCAATGCAACATGATGATGAAATGAGTTCCAAGTTGGGTAGGTCTAAACCCTTAGGGTTTCTACAACACATATAGACAATCGATTTCACCCAAGTAATCTCTAGCATACATGTGGCACCTAAAAATAGGCATGAGGGCAATACGAGGGCCATGTGATTTTTCCACGTAGAGATCAACGAATGTGACAGATAAAATGGCAGGCTATGTTAAATTAATATTGAAATAAAGCTATATTGACCATCGTACTTACCTTGGGAACCAATACAAGTATAAAAAGTATTGAAATTAGAATACTTTACATGGAATTTAATAAGAATTTTAAGGTGGCCATATATATATATATATATATATATATATATATATATATATATATATATATATATATATATATATATATATAGGGCGGAATGTATATTAAGGTAAGATTTAAATATACGGTAATAAAACAATAGGAATAGGGAGGAGGGATAATAAATTAGGATGATTATTATTATGTGGAGGGTTAGGTTATTAACCATTGCTAGTATGAAGGGAGAATATTTGGGTATTATAGAAATGAAGAAAGAGAATGTAAGGGTGATGAATTCACTTTAAACATGGTATAGATATCATGGGGATAAGAAGTGAAAGACTAAAGTGGTATTTAGGAATATGCTTAAGTATGTAACAAAAAAAATATATTTGGAGATGTTAGAAGTGGTATCATGGCCCAAGTTAAAACATTGGGCTTATGGGTCGCAACAAATAAAACCACTTCTCTGATAAAGTTAATTTATGAATTACGGATTATGAATAAATTTAATATTATGTTTTATGAGTGTTAATTGTTTTATGTGCATCATATTAACATGAAAAAATAATTGTAGCCATTGTCATTTTTAATAGAGAAGAGTTGTATGTGGAATTAGGGGATGGTGATGCCCCACCAGATTCAAATGCTCAGATGCTAGAAATTATAAAAAAATTGTAGCATGAAACGGTTCAGCTAAGAACTAGAAATGAACATTTACTGGAAGCCAGCAGCGAGCAAGAGAGGTTGATAAGAGAATTAACCTCGAGATCTAGCCATCAAGTGGGAGAAAGAAATAGTACCCAACTCAAAGAGATCTGAGAGTGGGGAAGAGAATGGTAAAAAAAACTCTAAATCCAAAAAGAAAAACAAGTTGTAGGGGGAATTCCGCAATATCAAGCTTCCAACCTTTGACAGGGAGAAGAAATAGGATGCGGAATCCTGGCTCCTAAATAGGGTAAAATACTTTCAAGTACATGATTATAGAATTAATATGAAAGAAAGGCTGGGAGTTTACCAATTGCAAGTTAAAGCCACACTTTGGTGGGAAGAGACCAAAATCATACACTTCCTGGATGAAAATTCTGTTTTGCGGGAAGAATTGTGGGGGAAATTTAAATCCCAATACATCAAGGAGAGGTATTATGATGAAAGAGAAAAGTAATTTGATGAGCTAAGGTTGGTACAACTCACCATTGATGAATTTGTGATGAATTTCACAAATTTACATCGCTATGTGCCATACATAAGAGAAGAAAAAAACTATGGTACAACGATTTATAAACTATTTACCCACTATTTACAAAGAAAGAATTGAGTTCGAAAATCCAAAGACTATGGATGAGGTTGTTCGGAAGGCGTGACTATGTTACTAGAAATTTAAAGGCAGGAATGATAACCTAAAAATTTGTCATAATAAGGAAAAATGGAAGGTTGAAGCAAGTTAAAAAAGACCCAAACCAACTTACTTAAATAATTTTGGGAGATACCACCAGTGAAAAAGCTTCAATAAAGGTGGAAAAAATCCGACAGTCGATTCCCACATAGGTTTCAAGCCCATGGAAGGGAACAAAAAGCGAGAAACTATGGTAAAAAAAAGGAACATTTGAAATGTTGGGGATGCAGTGAGCCTTACATATTTTGAGACTTCCCACACAACATTTGTGCAATTCAGAGCATTCATGTAGTGCAGGAAGAAACAATAGCGAATGATGTTCCCTAAAATATTTCCCTAATAAGTGCAGCATTGGAAGACAGACAAGCTGAGCATCAATCAACTATGATTGAAATTGAAGGTATCATTTCCGACCAACCCGTGTATGTTTTAATTCATCCTGGAGCTAGTTTAAGTTGTATTAGTCAACACACAATGGAAAAAAGTAAATTGAAAACTGTAATATTCCTAATTAGCTTTTAGCCAATTAGAATATTAATTTTTTATTTTGTCAACAAGATAGATGAATAAGAGGGTAGAGGGACCCATAAATCCATTTAGTAGGAATAAAACCACTTCTTAATGTGAATGTGGATCAATGCATCTATATAGGGTCAAGATGAATAAACCACTTCTTGGTGTGAATGTGGGTCAGTGCATGTGGATGGGGTCAATTTGACCAAATCAATAGCCCAGTCATCAAGGTAGTGGAGACAATGGAGGACAACATATTTAGAATGAAGGTTAGTGGCCAAGGGTATAGCATCATTATCATGTAGGGCCAAGAGGTTGAGGGCTCATAAGCATATAAGGAAGGGGATGTTAACCATAGAAAGAATTTTGAATATTATTTATGAATTATGTTTTATGACTTTATGCATGCTTTGGCTAATTAGCTAAATCTGTTGTGTTGTTTAGCACATGGGTGTTTCCAATCGGAAATCCCACCCTTATCCTGAGGGAACTTCAAGTGCCCACTCAGGAAAGGTTCTTGATATGCATTTCATCATCATATATTAGGCCAATATGTAACCCCTACTAGCAGCGAAGTCTCCTTCAGGAATTCCACAATCCATGAGGGAAGATATATTGGAGGAGAAATAGCCCAAGTTTTTTAGCTTGGAATCTAGTGAGGGGAGAAACCCTTCATCCAGGACTTTGATTGGGAGGAGTAACACTGGATTTCTCATCAGTTAAGCCACCTCCCAGTATTCTCCTAGCTTCAGTGCATAAATCAGCCCTAGGGCTGCATTTTCGGTTATTGTCATTTCCGGAAACCCTTTCTGTGTTATCTTGGAAAACTTCTAGAAAGCTCAAATCTTTGATCTTGGCTATTTTTGATCACCCAGTCAGAAGATATATGCATTCCTAGTTTCCAACAATATTATTTTCTAGTGGGACTGCGTAGTGGCAACATACTAGGAGCTATAGCAGCAGGAGCACATCATGTGTTGAGGTTTAGGGCCATTTCAAGGTTTTTTGTCTAGCTTGAATTTCTTTTCTTCAAGCACTTTGTACATCATCTCTACTATTGAATATAATAAAATGACTAAGTTGAACTAATCAAATGTTTGATGTGATGATGTTTACAAAAATTTCTAGTTTATTGTTCAATATTATTGTTTATGCTATTCTAGGATATTACAGTGGTATCAGAGCATAATCTTGGCTCAGCCCGTGGGGCATTTACATCTATGACATCTAAATAATAACCTCTTATAGACTGCGAGAAGGGATGTATTAATAAAGGTAAAATTTTTTTTTATAAAATCAACAAAGAACACCACATCTTAGAAGAAATAGAAGACAAAGGCAGGTCTCCAATGTTGGGAGAAATGGATGAGAAAGAGTTTCCAAAACTTCTTCTCCAATCTATGCAGGATCTCGCCAGAGAGATCAAGGAGATGAGAGTGGAGAGAAAAATGAAAGACCCAAGAGGGTTGAAAAATGGATAAAGTTCTGGTACTTCACATCATTGGTGTGACCAACTGACAGTGCAAAAAGCTTCACAACGCTCTACTATGCCCACCTTCATATCAGTAGGAAATGGGGCTACAGGACCACAAGAGTAGAATGCTTTCAGTGATTTTTTTATGGAATATGAATCTCAGTCTCAAATATTAAAAGAACATCTGAACTTCCAAGATTTCTGCCAGATAAAATATACAGAATACATCGTAACAATAATAGAGGTGGAGGGTACATGCAAGAAACTTATCTGCATCATACTATGCATAGATTATTTCTACCTGCTTTTGATGGGTCATCTAAGTGCATGACAAAGGCTTGGGTGAAAAATTTAGATGTTTATTTCCATATGAATGAAGTATCATAGACTGAAGCTATTAATATAGAAGTGATGCACCTTGAAGGTGAAGAACATGAATGGTGGTTCCACAGATTGTCTACATTGAGTCGTGCAGGTTTGGTTGCATAGGTAGAGTTCACCTGGATATTGGTAAAGATATTTGACTGAAGAGGTCTAGAGGCGCACTTTGTTGAGCTAGCTAATTTCCGGAAGTCTGGAAACCCAGAGACTTATATCTCTGAGTTCCTGAAACTTTCTGTCATGGTGCAATATTTGTGCGCAACCAGGAGGGTATACATGTTCATTAATAGAATAGCGGAACCTTTACATGGGTTAGTGAAGTCCACTAGACCATCTACGTGTGAATATTCCATTGAGCAGGTTAGGGCTTACAAGATTCTTTGCCAAGGGAAAGAGTTAGATTTTAGCAAAAACCCAAATTCCAGTCAAAGGGGAAAAATATGAAGGTTCCACTCCCAAAAGGGAACCAAGGCAAAGGACCTCTTAGTGATGATATTCAGAGAAATTTGAGGAGGAAGAAGCTTTGCTTCACTTGACAAGAACCATGGGCACCAGAGCATTGATGTGCTACTGGAAAGGCATATTATATTAACATGTTCTTCAATAGTGAAGAGGAAGAAGAGGAGGACTTGGAAGGGGACACCGATGCTAGGGCACCAGGAGAGGATCCACCACCACTAGGAGGTGGAAATGGATCATTTTCTCCAACTAGAGTGGTCTTTGCAGCTTTGCAGGGAGTTCCCAAGTATCTAGCATTAATATTCTAAGGAACAGTTCAAGGGCAATGGGTGTCAGTATCGATAGAAAGTGGGACTACCCATAATTTTATTTATACCAAACTAATGCAGAGGAGAGGCATACACATAGATGATTTTGAAGGATTCTCAGTTTTGGTTCCAAGAGCTAGAACCTTGGAGTGTGTGAATTATGTTCCGGCATTGACTGTAACTTTGGGGACATACACATTGACATATCACTTCTTTGTTTTCAATATTCTTGACACCTATGTGATATTGGATGTATAGTGGTTGATCACATTGGGAAAGGTCACCACATGTTGGGAGACCTTGGAGTTGGAATGGATAGATAAGAAGAGCGGTAAGAACCAAATGATAATCCACACCTATCCACCTCAGGTAGTCCCAACACATAGGATGGAGGCTGATTTGTCTAGAGGAGACATAGAATGGGTAGTAGAACAGCGTATGTCAGAGGGAGGAAGAAAGGAAAAAATAGTCCACTATGACGTGCACTCTATTATAGACCGTTATTCTATAGTATATGGGGACATTCCACTGGGAAAGCCACTGGAACGGAGGTTTGAACACAATATTGAGTTGGCGTAGGGGATCCAAGAAGTAATTACCACACCCTTTAGGCACCCCAAAGCTTACAGGGATGAGATTGAGAGAGCTATTCAGGAGCTCTTAACTTTAGGACATATCCAACCTAGCACCAGTCTTTTTGCTTCTTTTGTCATCTTGGTGAAGAGGAAGGATGGTACCTTAAGGATGTGCATTGAATATAGAGCCTTGAATAAGAAGAAAATGAAGAATAAGTACTAGATTCCCAGGATTTATGAGTTGATGCATGAGTTAAGGGGATTGAATTAATTTTCAAAGATTGATTTTAGGTTGGGGTACCATCAGATCAGGGTAAGGGATCCAGATATCACCAAGACTGTATTTAGATATCATTATGGCCACGTTGAGTTCTTAGTGATGCCCTTTGGGTTGACTAATGCTCGGGCTACTTTTCAGTCTTGTATGGATCACATATTTCGTGGTCATTTAAGGAAATTTGTGTTGGTTTTCTTTGATGACATTATCATACTACAACCACACATGGGAAGAGCATATGCAGCATATTGAGGTAGTATTACGCATTCTGGAAGGGAAACATTTCTATGCCTAGCTCTCCAAATGTGAGTTTGGGCTCACAGAGATGCTTTAGTTATGCCACATCATTGGAGTGGATGGAGTAAGGGTCCATGAGGAGAAGATCCGTGCTATTTAGGATTGGTCATAGCCAAATAATGTAACATAACTTCGGGGGTTTGTAGGAATCTACACCTACTATTGAAAGTTTTTCAAAGGGTTCTCCCAACTAGCAGAACCACTCACAGATCTGACCAAGAAGGGAGCCTTTGGTTGGAAAAAAATTGCACATAAGGGCCTTGATAGGCTCAAGGAGGTGATGAGAAACTGTTTTATGTTGGCATTGCTAGATTTCATCCATCCCTTTGTGCTGGAATGCAATGCCTCATGGGAGGGTATTGGCACAGTCTTGATGCAGGTGGGCCATCACACAACCTTTGAGATTAGGAAGTTTCTACCACATGAGAGGTTGTATCCCATATATGAAAACGATATGTTGGGAATTATGCATGCATTGGAAAAATTTAGATAGTGTCTGGTAGGCAAAAAATTCTGAGTAAAGACTTATCACAACAATCTATGGTATTTTCTTGAGCAGAAGGAGTTGCAAGAGAGGAAGTAAAAATGGGTTAAAAAAATTGAGGCGTTTGAATTTTACATCGAATATGTCAAAGGGAAGAGAAATGTGGTAGCTGATGCCTTATCACAGAGACTAGAAGCATTGTCCTTGATAAGTGTGAATTCAGATTGGAAGGCCCAACTATTGGTGGAGTATTCAAAAGACCACTTCGCATGTGGGATACTAGATGGGCAGGTGACAGATGAGAAATATAGAGTAATGGATGAGGCCATATATTACCAAGACCTAATATTATTGACTAGAGATTCTAAGCTCAAGGAGAATATTTTTCATGCAACACATATTCATCGCTCTCAGACCACCAAGGTTTAACAAAGACATACTGGGCCATCAGACAGAGATTCTCATGGAAGGGTCTCAAGGAGGATCTGCTCCATCATATCAATGAGTGTGTAGTTTTCCAGAGGAATAAAGGAGATAGAAACCATCCTACAGGGTTGTTACAACCACTTCCTCTTTTGAAGGGGAAATGGGAGAACATTTCTATGGACTTCATTACTAGTTTGATAGCAGTGTAGGGCAATGATTTTATCTTTGTGGTCATTGATCGACTAACAAATTATTCAAATTTCTTTGCAATATCCTCATGGTACACTGCTTCATAAGTGGGTTATATTTTCTTAGATATGTTTTCATACTTCATGGTCTTCCTAAGACCATAGTCAGTGATAGATATAGCCACTTCATGGGTGGATTTTGGTAGGAGATTTTTCGTTTGGTGGGTACTGAGTTGACATTGAGTATTAGTTATCACCCCCAAACAAATGGGCAGACAAATATAGTAAACAAGTGGCTGGAAGGCTACTCGCAAAAATATTTTTCAGGGCAGAAAAGAGCATGGCTACACTGGATCCACTTGGGAGAATATTTCTAGAATATGACATTTCATATGTCGACTGATATGTCTCCATTTCCAGCTTTATATGGTTATGATGCTTTATCAAATTTTTATGTGATTTTTGGAGAAAGTAAGGCTCCTAGAGCCAAAGAGTGGATCTAAGAGAGTCGTGATATACTTTGTGCTCTTAAGGAAAACATCGCTACAACCCAAAATCAACAGAAGTTATATGCAGATCGAGGTCAGGTGGAGTGACAGTTTGAGGTGGATGATTTGGTCTATCTCCATATTCAGCCTTAAAAATAGTCTACATTGAAGGAGAAGGGATATGAGAAGCCTAAGCCCAGTTTATATGGGCCATACAGGGTGATCTGTCATGTTGTGGAAGTATCATATGAGTTGGAGCTCCCCATTACGAGTGATATCCACAATAGTTTTCATGTCTCATGCCTCAAGAATTCCATTTGACAGCATGCAGTTGCTACCATGGAGCTCCCACCTATTGATGATGAGTGTCATCTAGTTCTACAACTAGAAGCTATCTTGGATACTTGGGAGAGGTAGCTATGAAACAAGGTGATCAATGAATATCTGGTTTGCTAGAGGAACCTTCCCGATGAGGATGCCACTTGGGAAGGAGAGAAGATTTTTCAACATCCATCCTTACAGTTGATTGAGGAAAAGTGACATATGAGAGGAGAGGACTGTAATGATCCTAATTATCTTTTAGCTGATTAGAATATTAATTTTTGTCTTTGTCAACAACATAGATGAATAAGAGGGTATAGGGACCCATAAATCCCTTCACTAGGAAGAGAACCACTTCTTAATGTGACTGTGGATCAATGTATCTAGATAGGATCAAGATGAACAAACCACTTCTTCGTGTGAACACGGGTCAGTGCATGTGGATGGGGTCAATTTGACCCAATCAATAGCGCAGTCATGGAGGTAGTGGAGACAATGGATGAAAGCACGATCATAACGGAGGTTAGTGGCCATGTGTGTAACATCATTATTATGTGGTGCCAAGAGGGTGAGGGCTCAAAATCATATAAGGAAGGGGATGGCAGCCATAGAAAGAATTCTGAATATTGTTTATGAATTGTCTTTTATGACTTTCAACATGCTTCAACTGTTTAGATAAGTGTGTTGTGTTGTTTAGCACACATGTGTTTCTGAGCAGAATTCTCATTGTTATCCTCAGGGGACCTCGAGTTCCCACATAGGAAAGGTACTTGAGTTGGATTTCCTCATCAGGCATAGGGCTAATATTTAGCCCCTATTAGCAGTGCAGTCTCCTTTAGGAATTGCATAATCCAGAAGAGCAGATCTATTGGAGGAGCAATAACCCAAGTTTCTTAGCTTGGAATCAAGTGAGGGGAGCATCCCTTCATCCAAGAAGTTGATTAAGAGGAGTAATAAAATATTTCTTAGTAGTTCAACCACCTCCCAGTAGTCTCCCAACTACAGTGCATCAGTCATAGTCATTTTCGGAAACCCTTTTTCGGTTATCTTGGAAAAGTGCTAGAAAGCTCAGATACCTAATCTTCGTTATTTCTGAGCACCCAATCACTAGATATACGTATTCCAAGTTTCCAACAGTTGTATTTTCCAACAGAAATTCATACTGGCAACATTCCAACATCTGTTGCAGCAACAAGATATCGTGTGCTGAGGTTTAGGGCCATTTTAGGCTTTTATGTATAACTTGAGTGTATTTTATTCAAGAAATTTGTACTTCATCTCTGCTATTGAATGTAATGAAATGACTCAGATGATCTTCTCATATGTTTGATGTAACAATGTTTACTGGAATTTCTAGTTTATTGTTCAATATTCCTGTTTATTCTATTTTTGGAGATTACAAAAACAAAAAAATTTAAGTACTCTTGGCTGGTGCAGTTGGCTATAGGAAAAAAATGGCAGGTCACCCATAAATTTCATAAATATCCTGTCAACATAAATCGGTACATTACATATTTAAATCTGAATATCCTTCCATTAGGATCTTATGACCTCCTAGTTGGTATGGATTGGCTAGAAAGACAAAAAGTAGTAGTAAAATTTTTAGAAAAATTAGTAAATTTTCCTAATGCCCTAGGAAAGTCAGTGGTTGAAAAATGGAAACCAAAACCTGTGTCTATTAGGAAAATTTTGGCGTTAGAGCTGAAGCGAACAAAAAAGAAAGGTTTTCCGGTGTATGCTATCCAAATTGAAGATTTCAGACAACAACAATAAAATGAACGTGTAGAAAATTTATTGGTGATTAAGGACTTCCAAGATGTATTTCCTAAAGAAAATCCTCAACTTCCCCCTCAGAGAGATATTTATTTTCCTATTGAGCTACTGCCATGGGCCACTCTAGTTTCCCGAGCCCCTTATAAAATGAGCACCCCTGAATTATTAGAACTGAAACTTCAGTTGCATGAATTACCAGAAAAAGTGTATATCAGACCAAGTGTGTCTCCATGGGGAGCGTCAGTTTTATTTTTCAAGAATAAGGATGGAACCCTCAAGATGTGCATAGACTATAAATATTTAAATAAGTCAACCATGGAGAAGTGGTACCCCCTCCCATGAATATATGATCTGTTTGATTAAGTAAGGGGAGAAAGCGTATTCTCAAAAATTAACTTGAGAATTAGTTATCATCATCTCCACATCAAAGATGAAGATATATATATAAAACAACTTTCTAAACTAGGTATGGACATTACGAGTTCACAATTTTACCCTTTGGACTAAAAAATGCCACTGCTACTTTCATGTGCCTCATGAACAATGTTATACATAAACATGTGGATAAGTTTGTATTAGCCTTCATCGAGGATATTCTGGTGTACTCTAAGAACAAAGATTAACACCAGGAACATATTTAAATAGTGCTTCAAACACTCAGAGAACACCAATTATATGAAAAATGCAGCAACTGTGAGTTGTACAAACCCATGATTCAATATCTGGGATATGTTATTTCCAAGGAAGGATTGGCAGTAGATCCAAAAAATGTACAAGGAATCTTAAATTGGCCTATACCCACCGATGTACCAGTAATACATTCATTTATGGGTATTTCTGTATATTACTGCAGATTTGTAGAAGGATTTTCTACATTGTCTTACATTGTTACCTCTTTGCAGAAAGAAGGTGTGAAGTTTGAATGGACATCCAAGTGCCAAGAGAGATTTGAGCAACTGAAACAAAAATTAACTACTCCACCTATCCCAAAAATTTCTTGATCCAACAAAAGAGTTTGTTTTGTGTACTGATGGTTGTATAAAAGGTTTTGGTGGAGTATTGATGTAAGAGAGAGAAGTGATAGCATATGAGTCCCAAAATTTAATGAAACATGAGAAAAATTATGTAGTTTATAACATGGAATTAGATTTTTTAATACATGCATTGGAAATGTGGCGACACTACCTTTTGGGTATGAATTTGTGCTGATGCGTGATCATATCAGTCTAAAATATTTTTTTAGTCAGCCAGATTTTAATGCAAGGCAATCAAGATGGTTAGCTTTCATTAGAAAATTTGATATGGAGATCAAACCCATTAAAGGAAAAAAAAAAAAAAAATTGATGACTTAAGTAGACATTCTCATCAATTTTTGTTACATACCGGTAGTAGTGTGAAATTTGATGTGGAGTAATAGATCCAAGAAGTGTTGTCACAAGATCCCCAATATTTGAAATTTTAGGAAAAATTACAAGCAGCTGAAATTCCAGGATACACCATGAATCAAAAAGGATTAATAAGTTATAACCAAAGGTTGTATGTTCAAAATGTATCTACCTTGAAATAGATGATTTTATATGAATACTATAAGACACCTTATTCAGGTCATCCAAGTTATCAAAATATGGTGACAGCCTTGCGGAAAAATATGTTTTCTCCGTGTATGAAGAAGGAAATAACTTATTACTTGGAAAAATGTTTGGAGTGCCAACAGGTTAAGTTAGAGCATCAACATCTTTCAGGCTTATTGAATCCTCTTTCGACTCTAGAATTGAAGTGGAAAGTAGTATCCATGGATTTTATCACTGTACTGTCACGTAATAAATACCAACATGACTCCATTATGGTGGTGGTGGACACATTAACCAAGGAAGCTCATTTTATTCCTACAATCCACTTTGGGGACAGCACAAGTGGCCAATGTGTTTATGAAGGAAATGATTAAACTTCACATAATAGCAAAGATGATTATCTCTGATAGGGATGCAAGGTTTACTTCTGCATTCTAGAAAACACTGTTTAGAGGAATGGGAATAAATTTGAACTTTAGCACAACTTATCATCCTCAAACATATGGGTAGAAATAAAGGGAAAACCAACTATTAGAGGACATGCTTCACATGTATGTGATGGGAAAACCCACCAAGTGGGAGGAATTTTTTCAGTTGGAAGAATTTTCTTATAACAAAAGTTACCAGACCGCTCTTAAGATGATTCCATTTGAAGCTTTTGTATTGAAGAAAATTCCATGCTCCACTTAGCTGGAGTCAACGAGAGGATAATATGGTGCTTGTACCTGAAGCGATACATGAGATGGAACATACTGTAAAAAAAAATCAATAGAACATCGAAGTAGCTCAAGATTGAAAAAAGAGTTACGCATATAAGAGAAGAATTCACATGGAATTCAAGATTGGGGATCATGTGTACTTCGGGATCAAAACTCGAAAGAGTACCCTACATTCCGGCGGTTGTGATAAGTTAGCACGTCGATACAATGGTCCATTTTAGGTTTTGGAATTAGTGGGTCTAGTAGCTTACAAAATTGGCTATACCTAGTCATATTAAAGTTCATAATGTTTTTCATGTATCATTGTTGAAGAAATATGTTCAACATATTTCTCACGTGGATGACTGGACTTTGATACACTTGGATACAGAAGGGGAATTTCTTCGAGAACAAATTCGTATATTGGAACAGGAAGAAATTGTGCTCCAGAATAGAATGATAGTTCGGGTGAAAGTGCAGTGGAAGCACTTTACACCTAAAGAAACTGCTTGGGAGTGGGAAGAAAGTATGAAGGAAGTGTATCGAGCATTGTTCAAATAATAAGTAGAGTAATCTGCAACACTGAGGATGATGTTTTTGTTTTAGAGGGGGACTATGTAATACCCCTAATTTATAAATTTTATGTTGTGTAAATAAAACCAAGGTCCACATGGACCTAGGGAATATTTATGTATGAACATAATTATTTTCAAATTAATAGTTAACTATGAAATAAATGTTAATGTGGTAAAGACAGAGAAATGGAGATCAAGAAATTCTTATCCATGAGGATGGACTATAATTTCAAACTTTCTGAAAAATATCTAGAAAATTATTGAGAAAATTAAATAAATAATTAAATTAAATATGAGAAAAATATCTAAAAGAATCCCCATTAAAGCGCAAAGTTACTAGGAAGAGGTAAGAAAAATTGTGCTGAGGAAAATAAAGTTTTAAAGTATGATTTTTGTGGAAAAAACAAAATAAAAGCCTAGGATATGGGAAATAACAACCCATAATAACGAGACACCATTATGGAAACATGTTGAGGGAAATAAGGCTTAAAATAGAAACCACTATTGTGACAAAGGGTTGTCAACACTAGGGAATATTGGTCTTTACTTCGGGGAAGCTCTAAGGAGAAGCTCATGGTTGGAAGGAAAATTTGTCTTTACACATTGGTATGTAACTACTATGGCTTTCTATTAAACTTCTGATGTTATAGAAGTGTATAAATAAGATTATTGGTCTTAATTCACAAACATAAATCCCTATGAAAGGTATGAATTCGTATATATGTTTTTGTACATGTCATATTACACAAAAGGGGTAACTCCTATTGGGTATTGTTGGCATGTAAATAATTATTAAAATATGTAGTAAATAGTTGTGTATTGTATGTTGGAAATGTTGTCATTGACGGCAAAGGAAGTGGAAAAGAAGGAGCATATGAAACTGTAACCATGAAAAGAGGAAAAGCAAAGTAGCAGCAGAAGAAGAGTGCATAATTGAAGCAAGAATTTTCCAGAGACAGAGTAGGAGAAAAAGGCCATTGCATAGAAAAGAATAAGTGAATGTTCTTGTAAATGGTAATTCACCCTAATGGAATCCGTGGTAAGTAAGAAATCCATTGAAGGAATTAATGGTTGCAGAGATATGATGTTTTTGCCTGCAGAATCAAGAACTTGAATGTACAGTTAGAAGGAGAACTGTGACAGGATAGAAATCCGAACATGCAATGGAAGGTTGATATATTATAGCAGACAAAATGACATTGAATTGTTTCGAGTTAATGTTTGTAAGGAAATATCGTCGGAAGAGAACTACATTTGTTCATTGATTATTGGAAATCCTACCAGAGATAGACCAGAGTTATAGTGAAAACCCAGACTAACCCTTTGGAATCATGAACGGAACCTGGAAGAAAAGAGGTAAAACGTAAAAAAAGGAAGTGTGATGAAACCCTACGTGAAAGAACGGAACCATGATCGAGTGAACAGTGAAGGTGGTTTATGGTTTTCATCCCACCACCTATGCGGAGTGAGCGGTATTTGAGGAGTTGGGAGAAATTCCATAAATCGTTTGACACGTGGCAAGGAGACCCATGGAAAACCGCTTGTCACTGTGCGCCATCGCGCGTTATAGTTTGACCCAAGACGCCTAGCGATATTGTTGTGCGCCATTGATCTGGAGGGAAGCCATCGGATGGTGGTCGTATGAGGAAGGTGCATAAATAATAACCAAAGTACGGTGGGCCATTGCACATTAACGTTTAGCATCGGAGGTCGAGAAATATGCATATATGTCATTGATCTGGAAGCTTTCTATCGAATGGTGATCGGACGCTGGACTTGTGCGAAGTTTACCTATGGTACCATGCGCGTATTTGATTGGCTATTGACTATATATGTGGGCCCGGGGTTAAAGGTTTATCATAAGGTTAATTGTTTGAAAAGCGTTGGATATTTCTCTAAAGTGCGAAGGGGTGTAATTTTAATCCTAAAGTTCAGTTCAAAGTTGTAAATATATTTATTTGTCAATTTCTTCAAATTGATAAATAAATTAAAAAGAAATCAAAGAGGCACGTGGGGTAAACTAAAGGAAATACTATCAAAGGAATACCATTAGCAGTTGAATGGTTTTTACTCATGGTATTGATAAAGGTTAAAATATATAAGGCGAAGAGGATGATAGCACGAGGTGTGCATGCGCATGGGTGGTAAATGAATAAATTTCTCTAAGGAATATCTGCATGGATGAACTCTGTTCTTAATTGATAAATCTGAATCTACAATGCACCCATGGAGATAATGTTCTGACGATGATGAATCTCTGGTTTGATCGACTGATGAAATCATGAAGAACTAGTGCAAGTGTACTGAAGAAAATGAATGGATCCAATATGAAAATTGATGAAACATGGTCCGCAGTGGTGCTGAGGGTCGAAGCCTTCAGTGAGGGGGGGTTGTAGCCCCCTTCAAGTGGTAGCTGGTAAATGAGAGCAGGGGGTAGTAGCTCCCTTCCAGGAGGGGTTGGTAAATGAGAACAGGGGGTAGTAGCTCCCTTCCAGGAGAGGCTGGTAAACGAGAGAAGGTTTTAGCCTTCTGCAGATGGGTGTCTGCGTGCTGGTATGAGTCTGCACCAGCATAATATTGTAAGAATTTTTCTTTATAATAAATATTGAAGACAACAACGGTGGTTTTCTCCTGAATTGGGTTTCCACCTTAAATCCTGGTGTTCATATGTGTTGCTTATGTTTGATGGTTTGTTCTGTTATTTCTATTCATGCTTACTGCTTATTTGATGAATGAATGATGCAATGATCTAAGTAAAGACATAATAAGATCACTGGACATACAAGTTGGATGTAGTAATGTAACATATGGTTTTAAGAGAAAGGAAAACTAAAAATTGTCAGTCATCTCTAAATACTGATTCACCCCCCCTCTCATTATTTTTCCAAAAATTGGTATCAGAGTAGGTCCTTCTGAAAAGCTTAGCCGCTAGAAGGAATATCAAGCAAGATGAGCAATCAAGATGGAACAACATCTATCAAGCCTCCGCTCTTTAACGGAAACAATCTAATCTTATATAAAACAAGGATGACATCCTATCTTTAGTCTCTGGGAGCAGATGTATGGGCAATTTTTGAAGGAGGATATCAATATCCAGCTGGAGTACCAACAGATTCGACAGAAAGAAAGAATTGTGAAACCAATGCAAAAGCGGTCAATGCTCTATTGGGAAGTCTAAATGAATCATAATTTGTCAAAGTCATGCAGCTGAATACGACAAAGGCAATATGGGACAAAATCATTCTAAGTTATGAAGGTGATGCAAAGGTAAAAAGTGATAAACTCCAAACTCTCAGAATTCAATATGAGAATCTAAAAATGGATAATGAGGAGAGAATTGCAATTTTATTTTTACGTCTTGATGGTATTGTAAATCGTATGAGAACTTTGGGAGAAACAATAACCGAATCTACTCTGGTTGAGAAAATTTTAAGATCACTAACCACAAAATTTGAGTCAAAATTTTCTGCTCTTGAAGAAAAGCAGGATCTTCAAAATCTTACTGTGGTGCAACTTCATGGCATACTAACTGCATATTAAATGAGAAGAGGAGGACCATCTGAAGTCAAAGAAGAAGTCTTTATAATTTCTGCAAAAGGGAATGAAGTACAAAAAATAGAAGGATCAGGATATATCTCAGAAGAAGATGAGATAAACTTTGTAAAGAAACTTCAACTTGGCACAGGACGGTTTAAAGGTAAGCTCCCCTTCAAATTTTTTGATTGTGGAAGAGTTGGTCATTATGTTGCTAAGTGTCCTCATAAATAAACACATAAAAAGGGGAAGGAAGTAGTAAGAAGGAATAAGAATCGTTATAGCACTAGAAAAGGTTACTATACTCATGAAGACAGTGATGGGTTATCTGATAGTGAGGAATAATGTGAACAAGATCTTAGACTTCTCATGGCATTTGAAAAGAATCTAGATAAGAAAAGGATACTTTTGTGGATGCTCTAGCAGAAAATGATTTTCTTGATGAAAACAATCAACTCAAAATTGGATTAGAAGAGAGTGAAATAATCATAGAAACTCTGAAAAATCAGCTTGAAGAAAAAGAGAAACACAATGAGAAATTAGAGTGTGAAGTAGTAAGTCTAAGAAAAGAACTTGAAAAAGTAAAGACTCTGAATCTTAGATTTGCTAAAGGATCTCAAACCTTAGATGAGATTATCAAGTTACAACGTTCTCCCCTTACAAAGACAGGTCTTGGATATATCGGAGAATCTTCTCAGGCTTCAACACCAAATTATCTAAAAGCAGCTACTGCTGGTATACAACATGTTGCCACTCAGCAAGGGAATAAAGAATATTTGCAGGTAAAGCATGATCATCTCAATTCAAAGAACACTAACAGGAATATCTTTCAAAGAAACACCAATCAACAGGTAAATTCAAGAAGGATAATTTATGATCGTAGAAATTTCTTCTTCAATGGACAATGTTTCTCATGTCACAATTTTGGTCATAAAGTTGTTCAATGTGTAGCATATAAAACTATCATGACAAGAGAATCAAGAAAGAAAATGATTGATATTGTAACAAAGAAGAATACCTATAACAACTTTTCTTCTCTTCAAAATGAAGTTAAATGTGCTTATTGCAATAACTTTGGCCATGAATAATCTGAATACAGGAGCAAAGTTCAGCCAAAAGAACATGTTCCTTCAAGCTCCAAAGTATGGAAAAAGAAGGAATTACAGGTTGAAAATTGTGGCATAGCGTTATTTGCAGAAGATGAAGAAAACCAACGGTACATTGATAGTGGATGCTCAAGACACATGACAGGTGATAAAAACAAACTTCTTGCATATAGTGCTCTAGAAAAGGAAAAGAATGTTACATTTGGAAATGATACTCCTGCGGTCATTAAGGGAAAAGGGTCTGTTTTTCTAAAAGAAAAGGTGAAAGCTAATGAAGTCATGTATGTGGATGGATTAAAGCATAACTTTTTAAGTGTAAGTCAAATGTGTGATCAAGGAACTGAATTTGTCTTTAGTTCAAAATAATGTGTAGTACGTGATCTTGATACAGGTAAAACAATTATAAAAGTAAAAAGAACTCCAAGCAACCTGTATGTATTAAAGGACTACAAAGAACAATGTTACTTCAGTAAATCTTCAGAAAACTGGCTATGGCATAGACGGTTGGGGCATCTGAGCTTCTCTCAAATCGACAAATCAAGCAGACTTAAAGTTGTTCGTGATCTTCCCAATATTACTCTACCTGAAAATATCATATGCAAATCCTGCCAATTCGGTAAACAAACCAGAGTACAATTTAATGCCAGGGAAGGATCATCAAGTAAGCTTCTTGAACTCATTCATACTGACATATGTGGACCTATGAGGAAAAATTCACCACGTGGTGAAGAATACTATATCTTATTCATTGATGATTTCTCTAGAATGTGTTGGATTGGGCTGCTTAAACACAAAGATGAAGCATTTGAGAAATTTCAGATCTTCAAAGCACTAGTTGAGAATGAATTAGATCAAAAAATCAAGTGTCTCAGATTTGATCGAGGAGGAGAATATACATCAGATGAATTCCTTGAATTTTGTGAACAACATGGCATAAAAAGACCATTTTCTGTAGCTGGCACTCCACAAAAAAATGGTGTTGCAGAAAGAATGAATAGAACAATTCAACAAATGGCTAGAGATATGCTTGATGATTACGAAACACCTGACACATTTTGGGGAGAAGCAGCACATATAGTAGTAAACATTCTCAACAAGGCACATGTTCATGTAAATAGTGATAAAACTCCATATGAACTCTGGTAATCCTCCCACTGTAAAGAAATTTAGAATTTTTGGAAGCAAATGTTTTATCAAAAATAATGATGAAAAACTTGGCAAGTTTGAACCTAGAGTAGATGAAGGAATACTCCTTGTTTACTCCTCTAGGAGTAGAGCATATAAATGTTACAATAAAATACTTCGGAATATTGTTGAATGTATTGATGTTGTTATTGATGAGTCTCTAGCAGCTCCAAAAGAAGAAAAACAAACAAAAAATGAAGACGATGATGATAACATATATCCTTCTACTTAAAATAGTAATGATACAAATAGTGAACCCAATGAAGAACCCAAAGATGATTTTTCTGAAAAGGCTCCATCTAGATATGTTCAAAAGAATCATCTAGAATCTCAAATTTTGGGAGAAAAGGGATCATGTGTACAAACAAGAAGGACTCTTGTGGGATCTTCTAGCAATCTGGCATTTATGTCCACTATTGAACCTCACAATGTCAATCAAGCTAGCAAAGATGAATTTTGGATTCAAGCCATGAATGAAGAGCTTGATCAAATTGAAAATAATCACACTTGGGAATTAGTACCAAGACCTCATGACAAAAATGTCATTGGAACTAAATGGATATTCAAAAACAAGTTAAATGAGAATGGGGAGGTTATAAGAAATAAAGCTAGACTTGTTTGCAAGGGGTATGCTCAACAAGAAGGTATAGACTTTAAATAAACTTTTGCTCCTGCAGCTAGACTTGAAGCCATAATAATGTTTCTTGCTTTTTCAAGCTTCCAACAAATCAAACTTTATCAAATGGATGTTAAATCTTCTTTTCTCAATGGTGATTTAGAAGAAGAAGTTTATATAGAACAAATGGAAGGATTCATTTTGGTAAATGATGAAAAACTTGTTTGTAGACTTAAAAAGGCTCTATATGGTCTCAAACAAGTTCCAAGGGCATGATACTATTGTCTTGACAAATATCTTCATCAACAAGGATTTTCAAAGGGGTCTGCTGATAGCAACTTATACACAAAAACTAAAAATGACAAACTATTGATTGTGGTTGTATGTGTTGATGATATCATTTTTGGAAGTAATGAAGAGTCTATGAGTCAGAAATTTGCTTCTGATATGCAGCAAGAATTTGAAATGTCTTTACTTGGGGAACTAACATTCTTTCCTGTCTTGCAAGTACAACAAGCAACAAATTGCATATTCTTATCACAAGCAAAATACCTCAAGCAAATATTAAAGAAATATGGCATGGAAGATTGCAAACTTGTAAGTACACCAATGATAACCGGATGTAATCTTAGTTCTAATGATGATTCCCCCACGGTGAATCAACCAGAATACAGATCTATGATATGAAGTATACTTTATCTCATTGGGACAAGACCAGACATCATGCATGCAGTTGGGATTGTTGGACGATTCCAAGCTAATCCAAAAGAGTCTCACCTTTAGGCTGTGAAAATAATATTCAAATATCTACAAGGAACTCAAGACTTTGGACTATGGTATCCAAAGAATGTTGATCTTTCTCTTCATGCATACAATGATGCAGACAAGGAATGTTGATGATCGAAAAGCACTAGTGGTGCATTCTATATGGGCCCCGATTAGTATCTTTAGCCATAACAAGCAGCCTCTATTGCCTTTATCTACAGGCGTAATAATGGTCGCCGCATCATGTTGCACTCAACTTCTCTGGATGATGCAAACCTTACAAGACTTTCAAATCAAATGTTCACCTCCTATATCCATTATGTGTGACAATACAAGTGCCATCAGTATCTCAAAGAATCCTCTTATGCATTCCAAGACCAAGCACATTCCCATCAAATATCACTTCTTATGTGAACAAGTGCTTGAACAAAAGGTGAAATTGGAGTATGTTCCCTTCAAAGAACAAGTTGGTGATATATTTACCAAACCTCTACCCAAGGAAGCGTTCGAATATCTCAGACAGAAACTGGGAGTAGTCTCTGCCATGCAGAGGATCAGATCTACTTAAATACAAAAGATTAAATTGGTTGTGAGGTGCTATTAGGCATCTCTGAATGCACAGGCTAAGGGGGAGCATTGGTCATATGAAAAGGATGCATTGTTGGTCATATTATGTTTGAAGATGCAGCATGATCTCAGGGGGAGCATGATATTGTCGGTTCAAAGGATCTTGATCAACTCTTTGCCATTGATGTCAAAGGGGGAGGAAAAGAAACAAAGGACTTATATAAGACAAATAGAGGAAGAGTATTGCCATCAATGCCAAAGGGTGAGATTGTTGGAAATGTTGTCATTGATTGCAAAGGAAGTGGCAAAGAAGGAGCATCTGAAATTGTAACCATGAAAAGAGGAAAAGCAAAGTAGCAGCAGAAGAAGAGTGCATAATTGAAGCAAGAATTGTCCAGAGACAGAGTAGGAGAAAAAGGCCATCACATAGAAAAGAATAAGTGAATTTTCTTGTAAATGGTAATTCACCCTGATGGAATCCGTGATAAGTAAGAAATCCATTGAAGGAATTAATGGTTATAGAGATATGATGTTTTTGCTTGCAAACTCAAGAACTTGAAAGTATAGTTAGAAGCGGAACTGTGATAGGATAGAACTCCGAACATGAAATGGAAGGTTGATATATTATAGCAGACAGAATGACATTGAATTGTTTCGAGTTAATGTTTGTAAGGAAATCCTGTCGGAAGAGAACTACATTTGTTCATTGATTATTGGAAATCCTGCCAAAGATAGACTAGATTTATAGTGCAAACCCAGACTAACCCTTTGGAATCATGAACGGAACCTAGAAGAAAAGAGGTAAAACGTAACAAAAGGAAGTGCGACGGAACCCTACGTGGAAGAACGGAACCGTGACCGAGTGAACAGTGAAGGTGGTTTATGGTTTTCATCGCACCACCTATGCGGAGTGAGCGGTATTTGAGGAGTTGGGAGCGATTCCATAAATCATTCGACACGTGGCAAGGAGACCCACGGAAAACCGCTTGTCACTGTGTGCCATCGTGCGTTATAGTTTGACCCAGGACACTCAGCGATATTGTTGTGCACCATTGATCTGGAGGGAAGCCATCGGACGGTGGTCGTATGAGGAAGGTGCATGAAGAATAACCAAAGTATGGTAGGCCATCGCACGTTAACGTTCAGCATCGAAGGTCGAGTGATATACATATATGTCGTTGATCTGGAAGCTTGCTATCGAATGGTGATCAGACGCTGGACTTGTGCGAAGTTTACCTATGGTACCATGCGGGTATTTGATTGGCTATTGACTATATATGTGGGCCCGACGTCAAAGGTTTATCATAAGGTTAATTTTTTGAAAAGCGTTGGATATTTCTCTAAAGTGCGAAGGGGTATAATTTTAATCCTAAAGTTCAGTTCAAAGTTGCAAATATATTTATTTGTCAATTTCTTCAAATTCATAAATAAATTAAAAAGAAATCAAAGAGGCACGTGGGGTAAAATAATGGAAATACTGTCAAAGGAATACCATTAGTGGTTGAATGGTTTTTACTCATGGTATTGATAAAGGTTAAACTATATAAGGCGAAGAGGATGATAGCACGAGGTGTGCATGCGCATGGGTGGTAAATGAATAAATTTCTCTAAGGAATATCTTCATGGATGAACTCTGTTCTTAATTGATAAATCTGAATCTACGATGCACCCATGGAGATAATGATCTGACGATGATGAATCTCTGGTTTGATCGACTAATGAAATCATGAATAACTGGTGCAAGTGTACTGAAGAAAATGAATGGATCCAGTATGAAAATTGATGAAACCTGGTCCACAGTGGTGCTAAGGTTCAAAGCCTTCATTGAGGGGGGGTTGTAGCTCCCTTCCAGTGGTAGCTGGTAAACGAGAGCAGGGGGTAGTAGCTCCCTTCCAGGAGAGGCTGGTAAATGAGAACAAGGGGTAGTAGCTCCCTTCCAAGAGAGACTGGTAAACGAGAGAAGGTTGTAGCCTTCTGCAGATGGGTGTTTGCGTGCTGGTATGATTCTGCACCAGCATAATGTTGTAAGAAGTTTTCTTTATAATAAATATTGAAGACAGCAGCGGTGGTTTTATCCTGAATTGGGTTTCCACCTTAAATCTTGGTGTTCATATGTGTTGCTTATGTCTAATGGTTTGTTCTGTTATTTCTGTTCATGCTTACTGCTTATCTGATGAATGAATGATGCAATTATCTAAGTAAAGACATAATAAGATCATTGGACATACAAGTTGGATGCAGTAATGTAACATATGGTTTTAAGAGAAAGGAAAACTAAAAATTGTCAGTTAGCTCTAAATATTGATTCACCCCCCCCCTCTCAGTATTTTTCCAACATTGTACAATGTCCTCTGTCATGTGTATTGTACAGTGTCATATCTGTAAATTAATTCAGTGAATTTTTTTTTTCTTTGACATAAAATAAGTTATTGAAATGGGAAAAGAAAATCAGATTATGAGGGGGTTATACTCTGATAAGTACTACTATGTAGAAGTGCATAGGTGAATTACAGTAACGTATTTCAGACAAGGAGTGCACAAAAAAATATGAATATATGTAGAAGTAAAGGATTTCACATACAACTACATGAAGGAATATAAAAGTAAAATAATTTCATATGTTAGTGTATGAATGCATGTGAAAGAAAAATATTGATATATGCAAAACCTTCTAAGAAAAGAATAATTGAACCAAATTTATATAGACAAGAAAATTATAGTAAAATTCTGATATCTTATTTCATAATGAAAAACTAGAAGTGGCAGTTACATGAAATAGAATAGCTTAGGGTTTCCAAATATAAAATAATAACTATATAAATTCAATAAATTTTAGAGATCATTGAAAATCAAACTGTCATATATATTCATGTGGCTAGTTGAAATTGAAAAATATGTACATAAAAATAAGTTATGGTCAATGAAAAAGCATGGCCTTGACACATAACCCCTAGAAGTAATAGACTAACCTAAGTGTCATATGAGCCACAATGGTAAAGCAGGTAACCAACCTTTGAAAGAAATATTAAAGTTGTCAACATGTTCTGGAAAAGGGACAATTGAAGCATGTAAATCGAATAAAATACTTGAGAGCAAACTTGCAAAAGACAGGTCAAGAATTAGAAAACAATTCAACCAAATAATAAAAATAAATGATATTGTAAATATATGAAGACAAGTAATGATATCTAAATTACCTGATTATATTCTTCCAAGGTTTCGTTCTTCACCTATACATATAGTTAGTGCATGTTGTAGGTAATGTTTATTCAACATGTATAACTGAAGAGTATAAACAAGGACTTGAGATTATTTAAATAAATTGGACTAACTTGAAGGAGGAATTATGTCTGGGTTTTGGAATACTTGTCCAAATATGAGAAAGAGGAGAAACCTAGATAGTAGTTACCCATATTAGAAGACATAAATTCAATTGAAAACAAGTAAGAACATGGAAATAATACACTAAAATTCTATGTTCATCGGAAAGAAGAAGGTTGTAGTGGACTGATAAATAAAATGGGTATTGTGCCAAACCTCAATTCTGGAATAGGACTGCATTGGTAGATTGTGTATTACCTTTAGGGGTAGAACTTCAGTATAGGTATGCATTATTTTCTAAGCAGTGCAAATGGAAAAGGGAAATATGCAGATGTACCATCACAAGTAATCATAACTATGAGAATAAGAGAAACTAATGATCGACATAAACATTAACATATTAACAAATCATAGAAAGTAAAGACTTATGAGTTAATTCATGAACACATGAACAATTGAATTAACTATGCAACTTAGAAATCACTATGTAAGATACTCAGAAATTGATTAATCCAGAGGATAGGTTTATAGCCATTCTAATACAATACCGTTACAAAATTAAGAATAAGAAAATATGGAAGTTAGGCTATGAAGAAGAAAATCTCATCATGAATACAAATAAGTAATTCTAGAATTTAAAAATAAAAAAATATCAGTCTAAGCAAGAAAAATAATCCAATATATGAACAAAAGTATATCTAATCAAACAATGATTTTCATCAAGTAGTATAGCCATAGTATATTATGGAAGAAAATAATTGGAACAACAGATTAACTATGATTCAAATTGTTATGCTAAGTTATATAAATTTGAGTCCCACACTAATATGCAATCAAGCCATACGCTGACAAGGTCATGCTGAACCAGAATTACGCTGACCCTATTAGTCATGCAGAATAAGTAAAAAATGGTCATGCTAGGCCAAGTATGACAAGGAAATTAAAAATGAAACCTACATTGTAATAAATTTAAGATGGGTTCTAGCCAAGTTTATCTATGGTTGTATGTGCATGTGACAAATAAATAACAATATAATAACTTAGAATTGAAATTAAAACCCTCAAACCAAATCTGGAAGAACCAAAGAGGAGACTCTCTTAAAACAAACCAATTTAATTAAGATACAATAGAGTTAAAATTCATAGAGACATACGTAAAAAGGGTATACAAACTGTGTAATTTCATATAAAACGAATGAAATATATATGGAAAAAAGGAGGTGTTACACTTAATTATTAAATACAACAAACCCATCATGAATTGGGTGGAATAGAGGGATTTTTTCCTTAAAATATGAAACGCAAAAAACCCATCTTGAATTGAGTGGAACAGAGGAATCGTTCCTCTAAAATATGAAATGCAACAAAACCCAATACGATTTGGGTAAAAGATTTTCCAACAATCCAAAATTGTAATGGTAATGGCTTATATGCCAACAAACCAGAACATTCAGGATAAAAGTAACGACATCTTAATCTAAGTAAGACTTGTTCTAATTACAAAAACCCATTTATTCTAAAATGAAATAGAGATCATTTACTGAACCTATGATGGACTTGAAAGAAGGGATTACCTCTTTTACGTCAAATTATACTTATGGGTTGGTGAGGGAATGTCTTCACCATGAAGCGAAGGGGAGGAAATGGCATACATTCTCGAACAAAGGGATGAAGGAACATTTTTCAAAAATGTAAATGAACCCATCATAGAAATTTTAAAACTAATAATCAACCATAAATAATCAAAGGTAAGCATAGAATTTTCTTACCTAAATGAAGTCAATTAACCAGACGACATAGCTATGCATCCCTCCTGCAGAGGAAACCAGACCTGGTTAGCAAAATCCATATTAAACCGACCATCAGTATGTAAATGAAAAAAAAACATAGAAAACATACCTCTGTAGGGGTAGAGACAGAGCTTATAATGGTAACAATTTAAAACCAATATCCCCTCGAAAATCTTGGAGAAACTTCTGCATAGAAAACATGAGACCTCAGTTTCTCTCGTTAGTTTTTGAGGAAGAACTCCAACGATGATAATTGCAAAGGAATCAAGCGCAATAACCACTATAAACAGAATTGCAGGTCAACCATGGAGGCAGAGCTCCAGAGCTAGAGACAGCCACCTCCAATACAAAAAAATGATGAAATGAGTTCCAAGTTGGGAGGTCGAAACCCTTAGGGTTTCTACAACACATCCAAACCATCGATTTCACCCAAGTAATCTCCAGTGTACATGTGGCACCTTGAAAGAGGCGTGACAACCATGTGAGGGCCATGTGATCTTGCAAAATGGAGATCAACGAATGGGACAACTCAATTGGTGGGGTATTTTAAATAAATACTGATATAAAACTACATTAACCATTGTACCTACCTTGGGAACCAATACAAGCATAAAAAGTATTGAAACGAGAATAGTTTACATGGAATTTAAGAAGAATCGTATAGGGAAGTTATATATATATATATATATATATATATATATATATATATATATATATATATATATATATATATATATATATATATATATCAAGGGTGGAATGTATATTAAGGTAAGATTTGAATATATGGTAAGAAAAATATAGGAATAGGGAGGAGGGATATTAAATTATGATGAATATTATTATGTGGAGGGTTAGGTTATCAACCATTGGTAGTATAAAGGGAGAAGACTTGGGTATTCTAGAAATGAAGAAAGATAATGTAAGGGTGATGAATTCAATTTAAGAGATATCATTGGAATAAGAAGTGAAAGACTAAAGTTGTATTTAAGAATATCCTTAAGTATATAACAAAGAAAAAGGAAAAATGGAGATGCTACAAAAGGGAAAAAAGAGAAAAATAAGGTAAAAACCTCCTTTTTTCATTATTGTCATTCCTTTTGCAAGGAGGCCAGATAGATATGATAAAATAAAATGGACAAAAATACACACCATAAAAAATGAGGATGGCTAGAGAAGAATTCCATGTAGTGGATTCTATAACAAGGAATTATAGGAGAGAAAGATAGTTTCCTTGGAATAATTTCCAGTGAGATAGAAAAAATAGTTTAAGAAAGGAAAAATTTTAAGGACACTACTAAGGGATTAGGGGTGAGCCTGGATAAGGACTTCTGAAAAATTTACTGCAATAGAGACTTATTTTGAGGTTGACAAGATTGTGGAAGCCCTCAAACTATTTCTGAAAGAAAATATATAAGTATATCTCTAAATTATTAATGGATGATTGTCTGTACAAACAATGATATTTATTGTAACTACTAAATTTTCTTATGCTGGGAAGTTGTGAACTTACGCTATGACCTGTTGTTGAATTCTATTTTCAATTATAAAAAAAAAAATTATTTATGGTTGAACTAACCTTGTGGTGGAAGGTACATGATATTTTCATGTTCTCGAACTATGGTTCTCTTGACTCAACCAGAATTTACAAGCAAATTTATAGTCAAATTTTCTGGGATTTCCTTTCCGTGAGTACTAACTAACTTAGAAAAAACAAAGAATTGAGCAAGAAAACCTATACAAATTCTTCTTTAAATGTTTCCTTGTCGCTAAGGATGAATTTTTTTTGAAAATGGAAAAGTTTGAAAATAAAATGATCATTGGATATTAGATATGTAAGTTATAAAATGGATAATTTAGGAAAACCTATCTCTCTCTCTATATATATAAGTAATTTTCATGGTATAATAGAGAAGTTAGAGTCAAGATTAGAGAACATTTAGAAGATTCACCTGTAGTGAACAGTTATAGGATTCACTTGCAGGTAGCAATTAATCTCCCAATTCAACCCTTAGTCAAGAACAAAAGAGGAGTAGAATTGAGAAGATGAAGGAATAGTCACCAAATTAGGGGTCCACTCCTCCTCAATTTTATAAAGGTTCTAGGTTAGAAAATAACTAAATATACATTTTTAAAATATGGATGAAAAGTATACTCTTTCATATTAATGAGAAAAATAATGCAATAAAGAAAATTACTTTGTGTGTACACAAAAGAATTCAGTGAATGAAAAAGAAACTTTTACGAAAATTTTTAAATAACTCCTTGTAGGGAATTCTCCTAAAAAAATTCAAAATAAGGGAGTATCATTCTGGAGGAAACTGAGAAAAGGTTCCAGAATTCAAGTACAAGACTCAGTTCCAGTCTAGGGTTCAAACTTTATAACCCAAATATCTTTATTTTCTTAAAAACGGAAACCATTTCAATATGTTGTACCCAATAAGAAATTTGACGATTATATAAACAATTGTAATCTAGAGAAAAATGAGGATATAAAATAGAATATGCCCAACCACCCAAAATTGTTGCATGCAAAATCGTTTCCCTTGGTATGAGCATATCTATATAGATTAAAGCAAAAACTATTTACCAAAATGTGTAAAGTTTTATGTAGAGTGAGCACATTGAAGAAACATATAGTATAGGATAAAAATTTAACAATACCTACGATTTTGTGTAGAGACGGCTCTTCTCCTAACAAGGGAGAATAAACAAAATTTTATAACTACAAATTGCACCACATGTTGCAAACAAAACACAATAAAGCTGTAGCATAGGAAAGAATAGTATAGATGAAATAAGTTCAAAATTTATTCAATTTTGTTCCTTTTTTGGAAATTTTCTAAGAAAAAATTCAAAAATAATTTATTTTCCCATATAACAAAGAGTAACAATCAAATATGCTAGTGAGAAGAATGGTAGGAAATTTTAAATGTAATAACTCTGTCCCTTGGTGATAGTACATTTCAGTTTTCAAAGAAAATTATTTTCCAGATATTTTAAATAATATATTCCTCTCCAACAGATCCTTCAGAAAAACCCATTTTATTCAACTGATTAAAATAGGAAAGTGTCCCTTTTGTTCTGCTTCCTGAGTTATGGAAATAAAGGGAACATGCAAAGAGATTTTTAAACAAAAAAGAGAAAAGTGACTGAATGTCAAATGACTATCTTAGTAAGGAAACTCTTTAGATCTTCTCATGTGGTCATTCTTCAACTTATGAAGTAGTAGGAACTTTCTTGGCTCCAACTCCTCCAGAATAAGGGGTGCAAAATTCTGTTTACTGAAATATTGGACTAAAAAATCAAAATATCCATCTAATAGTGTTACCGATGAAATAGGTAACCACACTGTTACCTACTTTTTTTTGGTAGCATAAAAAGCACTCGATTTTGAAAAGTGGTGATGCAGAATCTCCTTTTTTTTTTGGAGCACATTTTCGACACTCTAGTATTTTTATTTGTGAAGTATGAATATTTGTTTTAAAACTTTAGTGATTTTCAGGCTAATTTTGAAACGTATTGATGCAGCATCAACTTATTTTTTTTAGAGTGGTGATTTTCATGCTAATTTTGAAACGTGTTGATGCAACATCAACCTTTTTTTTTTTAGAGTGGTGATTTTCATGTTGGTAATAAAACACAAAACTTAGATAAAAATATATATATATAAAAACAATTAAAAAAACCAATTAAAATGTAAAAAAAAAACAAAATTAACTCGTAAGAATAAAAAATTTAAACAAAAATAAATTAAAAAAACAAAAATATTCGAAAATTATATCAAAAGAAATGACAAAATTTGAAAAAAAATATATATTAAATAGAAAATTTAAAAATAATTTAAATTACAAAATTAAAATTTAGATAACAAATATAAAATACAAAAAAGAAAAAATTAAATTTAAAAATTTAAATTAAAATAATAATAATAAGAAAAAAAATTACAAATTTTAAAATTAACAAAAAAAAAATAAAAAATAAAAAAAACAAAATTTAAAATTGAAAAAGAAATTTAAAATAAAAGAATTAAAATAAAAAAACTATCATTAGAAAACAAAAAAAATGAAAAAAACCACATGCAAATAATTAAAAAACAAATATCCATAAATTTACTATTTTTTTTAAATGAAACAATTTATAAATTTTAAAAATGAAAAACTAAATAAACTAAAAGATTAAAAGAAAAAAATTAAATTAAATTAAAATTTAATAAATTTAATAAATAAATTTTAAATTTTAAAAAATAATTAATCTAAAATATTAAATTTAAAAACAAAATTAAAAAAAAAATAACAAAAAAATTAAAACAATTTAAATTTAAAATAAAAAATTTGAATTAAAAAACAAATAATTTTAAATTTTTTGAATTAAAAAAAAAAATCAAATTAAAAAAAAATATTTAAAAAAAAAGGAATTTTTTGATCGTGGTGGCGCCGCCAATTTGCCTCTCGCTCAGGTGGCGGTGGAGGCAAGCCATTGGGCGGGAGGCCGATTCCGTGAATTGCCCTCCTGCGGTGGCAGGCCGATTCCAGGAATCACCTTGCCATGGCGCGGGAGGTCGATTCCGGGAATCTCCCTACTGCGGCGCGGGAGGACGATTCCGGGAATCACCCTGCCACGGTGCGGGAGGCCGATTCCGGGAATCACCCTCCCACCGTGGGAGTCCAATTCCGGGAATCATCGTCCCGCGGCAGGAGGCCGATTCCGGGATTTGCCCTCCTGTCGCGGAATGACGATTCCCAGAATCGGCCTCAGGGCGATTCTCAGAATCGGCCTTCCGTCGTGGGAGGGTGATTCTCAGAATCAGCCTCTCACCGCGGGAGCGCGATTCCCAGAATCAGCCTCAGGGTGATTCTCGGAATCGGCCTCCCGTCGCGTGAGGGTGATTCTTGGAATCGGCCTCCACCCGTGGGAGAGCGATTCTCGGAATCGACCTCCTGCCCAGCGGTCGCCCTCGGCCACCACCTCGGCGGGAGGCCAATTGGCGGCGCCACCACGATCAAAAAATTCTTTTTTTTTTAATTTTTTTTTTATTTCTTTAATTTTTAATATTTTTTTTTTTGAATTTGATTTTTTTTCTTTTAAATTCGATTTTTTTTTTTTTTATATTTGGAATTTAATTTGTTTTTATTTATTTTTTGTTTTTTTTTTTAATTTTATTCAGTTTTTTTTAAAAAAAAATTTCTAAATTTTGTTAAAATTTTTTATTAAATTTTGTTTTTTTTTTTTATTTAATTGATTTAAAAAAAAAAAAAGTTTCATATTTTCTTTTTTTATTATTAAATTTTATGTTTAGTTTTTTTATTTAATTTTTTAAAATTTAGTAAAATTTGTATTTTTTTTTAATTTATTTGAATTTAATAACTTTTTTTTTTTAATTTTTTATTATTATTTTTTAATTAGATAAAATTTTTATATTTGTTTATTTCAATTAAAATTGCGTATTTAAAATTATATATATATATATATATATATATATATATATATATATATATATATATATATATATATATATATATATATATATATATATATATATATATATATATATATATATATAACTTAATATTTTCAAATTAATTTGTTTTTTATTTTATTTTTTATTTAATATATATTTCTTAATTCATTTTTTTCAAATTTTCAATTTTAATTGATTTTTAAAGTTTTTGAACTTTTTATTTTAACAATGTTTTTTTTTCTTTATATTTAAAGTTTTATTTTTTTTTTCAAAATTTATTTGTTTATTCATTTATTTAATAAAATTTAATATATTTTTTTTTAAATTTAATAAAATCTAATATACATTTTTAATTTAAGTTTATATATATATATATATATATATATATATATATATATATATATATTTTTTTTTTTTTTTTATAAATTAAATTAAATTTATTTTTTAAAATATATTTGTTTTTTTAATATATATTTTTTTCAATTTAATATTTTTATTGTATTTTATTTTTCATTTTTTATGTTTAATTAATTTTTCATATTTTTACTTTTAATTTGAATAATGTTTTTTTTTTTTTTATTTTTTTTTATTTTAAAGTTTTAAATTTATTAAAATTTAATATATTTCTTTAAATTTATTTTTTTATTTTAAATATTTTTTTTTCTTCTAATTTAATAAACATTTTCTTTTTATTTTTTAAATTTAATTTCTATATTTTATTTTTTATAATTTCTTTCCTTTTTTAACTTGTTTTTTTTTTTATAATTTAATATTTTTATTTTGTTTTTGTTTTTATTTTTTATTTTCTATATATTTTAAAATTTTAATCTTAATTTTTTTCTTAAATTTTAGGTTTTTTTTTAATGTTTGAATTAAAATTTTATTTTGTTTTTATTTTTATTTTTTTATTCATATATATTTTTAAATTTTAGGCTTTAGAATGTTTTTATTTTTTAAATTTATTTTTTTTCTTAAATTTTAGGTTTTTTTTTAATGTTTGAATTTTAAAAATAAAAAAATGTTATTTCTATTTTTAAAAATCTCAAAAATATGACAGAATTTTTTTTTTTTTGTTATTCCAGCATCAACTAGTTTTGTTTTGAGGGTGTTTTTTCAATCCTTTTTTCAAGAAACAATTTTGTTTTTAGCATAATTTTATAAAATGTTGAAATTTGACCTTAAAAAAAAACCAAATGCGTTCTGGAATACACTTTTTTTGTTTTTGGGGTTTTTTTCATGTTTTTTGAGTCTTTTTGGGTTAGAGTTCCCGTTTTGAGGTCAGGTTACCTATTTCATCAGTAACAATGTTATCTTTGTAATTGCTATGGAGCAAATTCTTTGCTTTTAATTGCATTTAACATGCACCTTTTCATAATGGATGATATAACCAAAGCTCTAAACACATCTATATGAGGAAATCTACCTGTTTATATTATTTTGCATGAATGATGCACTTGGTTTTTTGACCAGGTTGGGTAGATTTCAGTCTTCTAAGAAATAAATTTCTTCTATCACATTCTGAATGTTAAATTCCTGTGATACTACTCATGGAATTTTGACTTTATTGTATAGCTAGAAGTATTTAATGGAATAACAAGTTATCACTATGACACATTGTACTTCATAAGGGACTACTAAGAAGATTAGGTATGGTATACCCACCTTCACATTTCATTTGAACATAGAGCATAGAGTTATATTAATTGTCAATTTTTATGGATAAGAGAAATTTGGGCCTTTTTTAACCCTTGGGATTCTTAATAAATTTCAGTTCAGATAAATTTATATTAGTGTTGGCCCTCAATTTTGGTCAATTTTTCTTATTGAAAATCCACCTATTTACCATCATACTCTGCCTTATATCATTCATATATACCTCATCTTAACCTTATTATGAATATTCAGGTAATTAAATTAAGCTTTTCAAATTTCAGAGATTTTTGTAAAAATTGGGTTTTAAGGGTATTTTTGCACTGCATTAAAAATTCATGTAGTAGCTACATGGAAATCATATGTGCAGGACACCTGGGGGCGAGATGAGAATATATTTGGAAATATTGGGAACCACATATGGAAAAATACCTGTTTTTTCAATCAAAATGAGCTAAATCAGGCCCGGTACCCATTGGTCAAACTTGACATGTTTTTCCGAAATCCCTAGGAAAAAGGGCAGAATTGGTATTTTTTCGAATTTTCTTGATTTTGTGAAATTCAATGGATGATTTCGACCTATATGGATGGGATTAGGATGGATAGGACTGTTATATACATTATATCTTAGCTTTTTTATTATTTTTCTATTTAAACCAAGCTTGTGGACCATTCAAGCATGTAGAATTTGTGTAATTTTGTAGTGAGACTTTTGAAGACTTTGAGATAATTTGAAGAACCAGTTCCAATTTCTATTTCTTGTTCATATTGTGAATGATTGATTAAGTTTTATGTAGTTGAGAAGTTATTAAAGTGTGCAAGGCAAGGGTGGAAGGCCCCCACACCAAACTAAGTACACTTTTTGGTTAAATTAGCATAATTTTCATGCAATAGTTTTTGCTTCAGATTTATTATTCATTAATTTAGATGTGTGAATATTTCTTATGGATGTTGAATGATTAATGGTTTAATTATAATTTTTATATGAAGGGAAAAACAAGAATTTAAGTTAAATTCTCCTTTTATCTAATCATGAACAACAACTCAAATTCATCGTCTTTTCATTTCTTGAGTTATTCCCTAAATTTCTAGTTTTAATGCAATGGTAACAATGATGGAATAGAACTGTAGAGAAGGACAATCTAGGCCTCCTAAGTTAGGAGCCTCTTCTACTACTTTCTATACATCATAAAATATTGTTTTTCAGTTTCTCTCCATAAAGGTACTATTGTAGGGAAGGACAACTAGGATCTGAGCCCTATGTTAGGAGCCTCTTCCTTCACTTAATAATTATTAAATAAGAAAATTATTAGTTATATTTTATAATTGTAATATGGATTTCTATATATCTTAGAATTTAGAATATATTTTTCATATGCATTTCTTTCAACTTCTACACTTTGTCTTCTAAAATTGACTTCATCTGAAATCCATATATTTTGGACATGCTTCCAAGTTTACAAAACTATATTGATAAGTAAAATATATGTGTTATTTTACTTAGTAAATTCACCCAAAAATTTTGACGTCGCTGTTGGGGAAGCATACTTCGATATAGTCAATTAGGAAGATTCTAAAAAAAGAACACAACAAAAAAAACAACAATTATTTATTTATTTATTTATTTTCAGTTATGTTTCTTTATGCCACTACAAAAAGAGATCAAAATGGTAAATTTACTAAGAAAAAACCCCCAACAATTCAACCACCCATAGGAGTAGGACCATCAAGACTAATTACACCAGTTGCTAGGAGACCAACTTTAGAGGAATTTGAACAAAAACAAAGATCAGGACAAATATTTCCTCTTAGTGAAAGACAAAGCTTGTTAGCCTATGAACTGAAGAGAAAAAAAACACCCAAAAGAAACACCTTTCATAGAAAAACAAAAGGCGAGAAGGAAACCAATTGTTAAACAATTAGAGAAACTAGTTCTTGAACAAATAAGGAAAGTTGAGGAAACACCAATTCAAAATCTTATTGTAACATTAAAAACAACTGAAAAGAAAATGATGGAGGAAGGAAAAGGACCTAATATACCAATAATGACCGGAACAAAGAATTCAGTATGAGAGGCAACAAAAAAATGGCAGAGAAAAAGAGAGGAAGAAAGGAGAATGGAAGTAGAGAGAAAAAGAGAAGAAGATGAAAAAATATAATATTACAATAAGAGACGTAATGATACAGAACCAGAAAATTATCAGGAAGCTACATTTGGCTTCCCAATTTTAGACAGAAGAGAAATTCTTGTAGTGGAGGTAAAAATAAATAATATTCCACCTCATTTTTTTCCCATTTTTTATGGAATGTCTATTGAATATCCTAATTCATTTATGCTTGAGTTTGATATATTATGTCGTATTTATAGATACACATATAACACACACAAACTTCGTCTCTTTCGTGCTACTCTTAAAGCAACAACACTAAAATGGTTTATAGGATTAGGAGAAAAAACTATTTCCCCTTGGGATGACATGAATATATTTTTTCTTAAGAAGTATCAAGCCTATTGCAGGCTCAGAGATTCAAAAGAGTATATTTTGAATATTTCTCAACAAGAATATGAGATTTTGGAAGAATACTTAGAATGATTCCTTTACAATATACAAAAATACAAACAACACTCTTTCAATCTTGATACAATTTGCACAATTTTCTTAAAGGTATAAGAGATGAATACCTTGATATTCTCAATGTAATGGGCAAAGGAGACATCTCAAATTTTCCATTTGATGAGATTTATCAACTAAGTCAAAAATATTCTAGGGGAAGAGCAAAGAGTGGAAAAAGAGATGTTTATTAAAGAGCTTCTAAATCACCAGAAGGAGGAGTAACAAGAGCATAAATAGGGAATTTATTTAAAAAAATTATATTGATCTTTTGAGAACTTTAGGAACACAAGTTGATGTTTTTGAAGCCAAGAAAAATCAATATGAACAAGATTATATCTTATCAATATTTCGTCCTAAGTGTAGAAAGAAGCATCCACTAAGAGAATGTCCTTTGGATAACATACAGGTGTGTGGACTTTGTACAGAAAATAATTCAATTGAAAATTTTCCAAAGCTTAAATAATTGCATGTAAGTTCAATGGAATGAGTACAAGAGACTGATTCTCTTTACTATATGGCACAAAGAAGGCATTGGAAGCCAAGGATTTCTCAACAATTTTCTCAAAAAATCCCTCAGAATTATCAATATCCTCCTCAAATATCATGGAATAATCTGATGCCATGGAAGACTTGGCCTCCACAATAATGCCAAAACCAACCTGGACAAGGTTGGGGAGGATATAGTTATGGAACCCAACCACCTCAACAAATGTATCCTCAACAACGATACCAATAGCCATATCAACTGACATATCAACAATTGTACCCTCAACAACCATTTCAATATCAACAATTCTAGCAACATCCTCAACCAAAGCCATTTCCACAAACAAATCATGCACCCTTACTAACTCAACCACAACAGATTCAAATTCCTTCTAACCAACCCCCACCTAGACCAACTCAATTACCAATTCATCCAGTAGAAAATCCGAGTAACAAGGTGGAAAGACCAACATATAATGTGGAAGAAGCAACATATTCTCCTACATATTCTATATTCCTATACAAGATGTCAACTTAGGGTCTAAGGAAGTATTACACAAATATTCTCCACCAATCATAGAAGAGAAACTGAACAAGGAGAACAATCTAAAAAAACTTATCTAGAAAATAAAATTTAGAAAGGAAAAACTATTATGACTCAAACACCACCTTATCCAAAGAGGTTATTAGTGTATAAAACTCCAATTTCTCTTCCTGAATTCGATATTTTGGATGAATTAAAGAATTCTTATGTCAAAATTCCTTTGCTACAAGCTATCAAAGTTATTAAAATTTATTCAAAAACATTAAAGTTATTATGTATTAATAAAATTAGCTGAAAGAAAACAGATCCACCCACAATCCAAGTCATTGACAAATTAGCTAGTCTCATGTCTGCAAATACAAGAAATGAAAAGTATATTGATCTGGGAATACCAATGGTTACCATTTCAATCAATAATTTTTCAGTTCCAAACACTTTAATTGATTTGGGAGCTACTATAAATTTCATGACAAAAAAGAGTATGAAATATTGAAAACCTCCTAATATTCAACCTACTACCACAAATTTAGAGCTAGATGATAGATCTAAAGTTGTACCAGAGGGAATATTAGAAGGCATCATTGTTTCTTTGGTTTCATGGGAATATCCCGTAGACTTTCTAATCTTGCAACCAAAAACAAATCTAGGAGGCCATCCTTTAATTCTAGGAAGGCCATGGTTAGCCCCAACAGATGCCTTCATTGGATGTAGATTAGGAAGTATGATCATAGCACATGGAGATGAAAGGAAACATGTTACACTCTATCCTCCATCACAATATCCTTCTTTACTATCATGGCTTGATGACAAACAACAACAAGAAACTCAATTTGTTCTAAGTATTAATCAAGTCTTTAATTTTAGAGAAGAGGAAGAAAATGAGGATCTAATAGACCTTTTCATCTCAGAACTAGATATTTATGAGCAGCTAAGAATAACACAATATGAAGCTACAAATCATATTTTGAATCAATGTTTTCAGGAAAATTGTACTATTCAATAATTGCAAAATTCATTTGAAAGTATTTTTCCCGTATGCTCAATTACTAATTCACAAATAATAACCATTGAAATCAATCTAGGAAAGCGTCTAAATATTGGTAATAATCTATGATCATCACAAGAACAACATGTAATTGGATTATTACAAAAATGTTCAAAATATTTTTCCTTGGATTATCCATACATGCATGGAATTCATCGAAATACATGTATTCACCATATATATACTGATGATCATATCAAACCAGTTAGATAGCCACAAAGAAGAATGAATTCTATAATGAAATAAATAGTCAAAGAATAACTACAAAAATTGTTACAAGTACGATTTATCTATCCTATTTTAGATAGTGAATAGGTTTCTCCCTTACTCATGGTATGAAAGAAAAATGGAAAATGGAGAATATGCGTAGACTATACGAAACTGAATAAAGCCACATCAAAATATCATTTCCCATTACCATTTATTGACCAAGTACTAGATTCACTAGCTGGAAATAAATTATTTTCTTTTCTTGATGGATTTAGCAAATACGATTATATTAATATAGCATTGGACGATTAGGATAAAACTACATTTACTTGTACATGGGGAACATATGCATATAATTTTTTTCATTTTGGATTATATAATGCACCTTATACTTTTCAAAGATCAGTCCTAGCCATATTTGTTGATTTAATTCAGAATGTGGAGATGTCTACATGGATGATTTTACTATCTATGGAGGTACATTTGAGGATTGTTTGAACACCTTGAAAAAGTTTTAAAGATATGCATAGAGACAAAATTATCCCTCATCAATGAAAAATTATTTATGATGTTTACTGAAGGGAGAGTGTTGGGACACCACATTTCTTCTTCAGGAATCAAGGTGGACCTAACAACGCTACAATTCATTATGAACTTAATGCCACCAAAAACACAGAAATAAGTGGGAAGTTTCTTGGGATATTCAGGCTATTACATAGGATTCGCTGAAAATTTTAGTAAAATAGCTCTACCCTTGTTTAAGTTACTTGCAAAAGACATCGAGTTTCAATGGAATTTTTTTTTTCAAAATGCATTTAAAATACTGAAAGAAAAATTGTCAATAGGACCCATTCTTTGAGGACCAAAATGGTCATTTTCATTTCACATATCTATCATTAAATTGCATAACTGATTATTCAAATATTATTATAGAGGGGTCCTAAAATAAAATCAAATATCATTTGATTGCAGAAGGTATCTAGGACATCAATATTTGTCAGAAGGGACCTGAATCAATATCAGATGAAAAAAAACATCATAATCTACATCAAGAGAATATCATAAGCAGATACAAGCATATACATTCCATTGAAATCCATATTTGAAGTCAAAAGAGCTATCATCATTAAAAAATAGTCAAGTGTTGACAAACTAGTAAAGGTCATCATCAATGAGCACTGATATTGAGCTCTTAAGAAGAAGGAAAGTAGTGTAAGTGTAAAAAGTGTTCCTAAAACCTTTGATTCGAAATTTTTTTCTAGGATTGTTAAATTAATTTAACTTGGATATGCAATACTCATTTCATGAATTCATCATCCTACTAAATTTATCACCCTACATCCTAAATCCTATTACATTATCCTACCTACATCCCACATTAAAAACATTTATTAACCTCATCCTACCCTCATCATAATCCTATTACATTCATTATCCTACATCCTACATTAAATTGTTTTTCATCATAACCCTACATTAACCTCATATACTCCTACATTTATCCTCCTAGATAAACATTTTTGACCAAAAAATTGTGGCTCAATTTTTTGCCTCATAAGGAATTTCCTTGCTTGCCTACAAAACCAAAAAGGAGTTAGTGTCATTATAGAATGAATTTGATTTGAAATTACCTATGTATATGGTCGTTTCAAAAGAAAATTAATGAATAAATATATAAAAATGATATACAAAGGAATCGAAAGGGAAACATATAAAATGCAACATGCAAAATGAATGAAATGATAAATGCATGATTGCAAATACATGCAATAGTAGGCATACAAAGAAATAAGAACCAATATGAAAAAGCCATGATGAATATTATACAAGAGATAGAGTGTGGGTAATACAAATATAATGGTGACATGACCGAGCATGCAAACTCGTGGAAGAAAGGATGATTGTAAAGTAGAGAATGTAGTCAAACTATGACACATAGGCAACCATGAGTACAGAGGTAAGAGTATGAGTTGGGAGCGCAAATATAAATGTTCAAAATATTTTCAAAGAAGAAAAAATGATCTGCATAATTCTCTCTTCCACCATAAAAAAAAAAAAACCAAGCTCAGAGTTGAGAGCAACACTGTGCATTCACACAACATAAGAACCACTCTCGTGGAAGAAGAAAATATGCAGGGGAAATGCAAAAATTGAAAATAGGTCTATGTAAGTTAGGAAATCCCTGAGATGAGAAGAAATTACATAAGAATTAGGTGAGGAAATTGAGATTTCTGTGTGGAAAAATAAGGAGATACACATTGGTTTTAACAAAGAGATTGAGGTTGAGATTTCCTCTGGACCAAGTTGATTGTTTTCCCTAAGAAAATCCAAACATTCCGCAAGTGAAAGGTAATAATCAATCCCGGATTTCCATCAACAGTTAAACGAATTCAAAGGATGGTTAAACTCAATATGCTGATCAATATGTGTCACTATATGTGTAAATAAGACTTCAGTTATGGATTTGTAAAACTTTTCCACCATTAAACATACCTTGCCACCTGTGTCATTTATGAATATTTAAGATGTTGAGGGGAGTTTTAATTAAAATGGTATTTTTTAACACATGAAAATAAGCCATTAATCAGAAACTTATACAAGTTTTCTTCCAGTTAATCAAATATTAGGTATTCTAGCTTGATTTTATTCATGCACAATTGTAAAAAAAATTGCATATGAAAACGCAGAGAGTACTATTTCATATACATAGTGTACAATTTTTAAACATAAAATGGATTTCCATGAAAAAATTTAGCAAACAGAGATTGAGGAACAATTTTGTAGAGTAGTAAAACATTGTCGAGATGTTTTTATGGTCTTAACACAGTGATTTTTTTTTTTCCTATCAGTTTTAAAAGAAAAGGAATCATTTTGGTATCATTTGTAGCAGAATAGTGGAAATTGAAGAAGTTTCAAGCAGAATAATAATATTACTCTTTTTCAAAGAGCTTCAGATATCGGGTACGTCTATTTACCATGATAATTATCCTAAAAATTGCATGAATAAAAGGACAAGTATATATATATATATATATATATTTGTATTCATGATGAGTATTTTTACTGTATAAGGGTATATTAATTGGTATACAGAGCAGAGACAAATGGAAACTAAAATTGAGCCAAAAGTATTAAAGTTAGAAAACTAGGGGAAGTAAACCATAGAAAGATTATATCAAGCAGGATTGATATAGTTTCTTTATAAGTTTAATGGACATAATGAGAAAATTACACAGGAATTTATAATAATTATGAACATGGGAAAGCAATAGTGGGTGAGCTCTCCATACCATTAAACCCAGAATTTCTCTCTCAAGCACTAGATCTTCCCTTGACAGGGGAGGAATATCACAAAGGTTTACAGTTCAAAGAGAAAGGATGGAAATTCTTCATAGAAAAAGAGAGAAAGGTATCCTTTGACAGGGAAAAATAAATTCCAAGAGACTGTTTAAGTGAACCATGGTGATAATTAGTGTTGATTATCTAAATATATTTCATGTGTGACAACTGATATAGTGTAGTCTATCTTTATCACATTAGGTTACTTCAACACATGAAAGGAGAGTACAAAATCAATGTATCTTCTTCCTTTTCAAAAATATTTACAAAAATTATAGAAAAAAAAACTATAGAAAAGGATGCAAACATTTATCATGAAGGGTTCATTAAAGTACTAGTGGAACATCAAGTGAGAAACAAGGGAATTGTTTGGAAATAATTTTTGGTTCAGAATCACCTTGAAGAGAAAACAACAGAAGAAAAATTTGAACAATTTCATGTGACAAGGAGCATTATAAATTCCCTTATGTATCTTAGGACTAGATCAAATAATAATAAGGAGAGTGTCATGGTTGAAAAAGAAAGATCCTTCCTATCTTTTCCTAGGAGAAAGAAAAAGACCCAGAGATAGAAATTGTTGAACCACCAACAACATCAAAACAAATTAATGAGATATTGGAAATAATGGAGAGAGAAGTCCAAGAAGAACCTTTGGAGAGGGAATCATACTTTTATAAATATTTGGTAGGAGCTAACTCGTGACATTCATATGCTAAGGAGACTGGAGGAGAAGAAAGAGAGTTTCATAAAGAAGAGCACCTTAAGAAGATATAAGAGCTAACAAGAGAGTTGGAGGTCATCAAGATCTTGGAAAGAAACTTGAAGAAAGAGAATAAGATGTACAAAGAAAATAATAATAATAAAATAAAATGAGAAATTGACCAATAAAATTTCTCATCTTGAAACAAAGAACATCCTCATCTCTAAAAAAGATTACAATTGGCTCAATGATAAGAAGGCATGGAAATATAAATATGAGAGACATAAGGTGAAGGCTACCATCTACAAGTAAGGAAATTATGAGGGTATTGATTATCTTCTTTAGGCTACACAACAAGAGACTACAGGATCAGAGACAGTACATACATAATCCATCAGACGATCAAAGCAGAGGAAGCAAGCATGAGGACAAGCTTGAAAATCAACAAGGGGGAGATGTTGACCCTATATTTTGGTCAATTTTTCTTATAAAAAATCCACCTATTTACCATAATATTCCACCTTATATCATCTATATATGCTTCATTTAAACCTTATTATTGATTTTAAGGTAATTAAATTAAGTTTTTCAGTTTTTAGAGATTTTTGTAAAAATTGGGGTTTAAGAGTATTTTTGGACTAAAATAAAAATTCTTGTAATAGCTTCATGGAAGTCATATGTGCAGGACAACTGGACGTGAGATGAGAATATATTTGTAAATATTGGGAACCACCGATGTAAAAATACCTATTGGTTCGGTCAAACTAAGCTAAAACAGGCTCGATCAACGTTGGTCAAACTTGACATGTTTTTTAGAAATCTTTGGAAAAAGTGAAAAATTAGTATTTTTTGGGATTTTCATGATTTTTTGAAACTAAATGGTTGATTTCGACATATATGGATTTTATTAGGATGGATATGGCTATTAGAGACATTATAGCTCAGTTTTTTTATTATTTTTCTATTTAAACCAAGCTTATAGACCATTCGAGCATGTAGAATTTGTGTAATTTTGTATTGAGACTTTTTAAGACTTTGAGATAATTTGAAGAACCAGTTCCACATTAAATTTGTTGTTCATGCTGTGTATGATTTATTAAGTTTCTCTTAGATGAGAATTTCTTCAAGTGTGCACGGCAAGGGTGGAGGGCCCCCACACCAAGCTAAGTAAAACTTTTGGTTAAATTAGCATAATTTTCATGCAATAGTTTTTTATTTTGATTTATTATTCAGTCATTTACATGTATTAATATTTCTTATGTTTGTTGGATGATTATTCATTTAATTCTAATTTTCATATGAAGGGACAAACAATATTTGAAGTTTAATTTTCTTTTCATCTAATCATGAACAACAACTAAAATTCATCCTCTTTTCCTATCTTTAGTTATTTCCCGAGTTTCCAGTTTTAATGCAGTGGTAACAATGATGGAATAGAACTATAAAGAAGGAAAATATAGACCTCATAAGTTAGGAGCCTCTTCTCCTACTTTCTATACATCATACAATGTTATTTTTCAGTTTCTCTTCATGAACGTAGTATTGTAGGGAATGATAACCATAATCTCCTAAGTTAGTAGCCTCTTTCTTCACTTACTACATATTGAATCAAAAAATTATCAGTTAGATTTTATATTGGTAAGATTAATTTCCATAAATCTTAGAATTTATTATATATTTGTAATATTAACTTCTTTCAACTTCTACACTTTGTCTTCTAAAATTGATTTCATATGAAATCCATATATTTTGGACATCCTTACAAGTTTACAAACCCGGATTGATAAGTAAAATATATGTGTTAGTTTACTTAGTAAATTGACCCAACAACTATTAAATTATGTACAATCATATTACCATATTTCCTCTTTGAACGACCAATATTCTACTGCTTTGGAAATTTTCACCTCAGCCATAATAACAAACATCATCAAGAACCAAAAGTAAGAATAAAAAATTAGCTCATAATCAAGGAATATAGTGACCTATTTAAGGATCACAATTCAAGACCTTAGTGTCTTTTAAAGATCATTTATTTTCCCATCAAATAAAACTCAACAATAAAATGTCGCAGTGAGAAGAATGGTAGAATTTTTTAAATGTAATAACTCCCTTCCACGGTGATAGTAAATTTTGGTTTTAAAAGGAAATTATTTTCCTAATCTTTTAAATAATAGACTCCTCCCCAATAGACCCTTCATAAATACCCTTTTTTTTTCAACTGATCGAAATAGCTAAGTGTAATTTGTCTAGTGATTTATGAGTCATTGAATTTAAGGGTAGAGGTAAAGAGAATGCTAGACCAAAAAGGGAGGAGTGATTGAATGTCAAATGAAAATAGCATTGATGGATCTCTTCATATTTTCTCACATGGGCCTTCTTCAACTGATGAGGTAGTAGGAAATTTCTTGGCTCTAACTCCTCCAGAATAAGGGGTGGATAATTATGTAGAGTGAACTAATACTCATGGAACTCTGACCCCACCTTACAACTGGAATGTTTCTCTTCCCATAGCTCTATCTTGGGCTATAATTCCATATTTCTCTAGTTTATGAATACATTGTCTCTATATTACTGTTGTCTATCTATTTTTGTGTGCTTTCTTGACTTAATGAGATAATGTAACTCATCTAGATTCCAAAATCTTTAACTAAAATTTTTATAAAGAGTCCTCTTTTGTTTTGAATTATTGTATTTGGTCCTACTTAGCCTTTTCAAAATTGTTTGCTTCTAAAGAATCATATCTTATTGATAAGTCTCTTTTGGCCTGATTTTATCATTTAATATACTTCATATATAAATGAATTGAACTTGATATAGGCTTCGTGAAAATTTCCAAATTCCATGATTTTTCATTTCACTTATCATGTGTATCAGGGAAAATGGATTCCACACATTTTACATCATGCATTTTTAAGGCTTTTTGTAAGGTTGGAAATTTTTCTGCACCATGTCTTCTTTCTTCTGTATGCTTTAATTTTATACAAAAAATTGTCACTCACTCCTTTAAATGTGTACAATTAATAAATTTCCCGTATTTATGTCACGTTTACTAGAAAAATAGATTTTGCATATTCAATTGTATGTTTCCAACACACCTACCCCGTATCTCATGGGTTTTTATTCATATGTTTATTTTCATCCAGATCAGTAAGCATATCAATTCTCGACAAGGGATCCTTTAATGATGGAAAATTTAGAGATCCCTCCGCTCTTATTTGATGTTCATTAGAAACATGAGATTGTTTAAATTAATATTGAGCTACATTCTTTCAATTTTCCACACTCAAATGTGTAATCTTCAACATGTTTCTTTCCCTCTGTATTGTCAAGTTGTTCTTCAATTTTTTAGATATGCTCCTTGACCTATGAAAGAGTTATTTCCTCCTTCCTCTAGTCATCTTTAGGAGGAAACATTATGTCCAAGAGCTGGTAATTTTCTTGGACCTCATTGGAACATGTAGGAATTATTTAAAAATGCATCACTTTAGGAAAACTTATGTCTATATAGTGTTGGATTTTCCTGTGAAGAAGAGTTGGATGTGAAGTGCTAGTTTCTTTACATACAAATTTTGGAATAGTGAAATTCAAATGTTTCTTATTTTCTTTCAAAAGTTTCACTTTAGATCAAGGATGGCTTAATTACTTTGTGAATTTCATTTTAATTAGCATGAATGCATTCTTTATGCACATTTTTCAATCTCTGCAAATTTTGTGGTCCCTCAGAACCACAACCTTAATGGTTTCCTTTGCATCTATCTCATGTTGAGTATTTATAGTGATTTTCCTTTAAAAAGTAATCCTCATTACCAGACCCACTCTAATCGGCACTGACATTGTTTTCCTGCCCTACATAATCTTCCATTCACAATGCACAAGTGCCACACTCGAGATACTCCTTCTTAATCCATATTTCCCCTTCATCATTTCTAGGTCCTGATATCTCCCATTCTCTTTGAGGCATTACTTATCTGAAAATTTTTAAATTATTAGTAAATATTAGAGGATGGATCCTCAAGTTATCGTTCTTTTTGTTTTTGGTTTCTCCAACATCTATAGAAACAAGCTATGATCTATACGAAAGTTCATGTTTAAACCCAACTGCAATGCTAAAGACTTCTTCATCCTCGTCTATTTTCCTTTGGAAGACCTTAAGACTCTTTTCATTGTTTGATGACTCTACACATTTGTCATTTTTTAGAGTTTCAATGTCATCATTAGTATTGTTGTTATGATGATGATGATCATCAATATTATTTCAATAAAATTGAAATTCTAAATAAAAATAATATGTTTTTTTTTATGTTTTAAATTAGCTACATAATTATGTAATTAAAGTACTAATATCCAAGATTTAATGTAAAATAACATAATTTCTAGCATAATATACTACGTTAGATCTCAATTTCAAAATATTTGTCACACTCCATGATATTTATAATAATAATGATATTTATCAACAATATGACTAAAGATAATACAATTTTACATGTATAATTAATTTAAATCAAAAATTAATTATTATTCATATTTATATAAAAATAATCTTAGTTAAAAATCTGTAGAAAAATTACTAGGGAATGCAAGAATGGAGTTTGAATTGGGAACAAACCAAAATGGATCTTGGAGAACTAGAGTTTTATTACAATGAGATAGAATCACAGACGGGGCATGCAACAAACTAAGGTTCAACGACGGTGAATGACGGAGACAGAAACATAAAGGAAATAGAGATGGTTGCAAGAAAGGGGCCTAAGGATATCATCAATGTTCTATCAGAGAATCTAAGAAAAACGACTCTCGAGAAGTCCAATTCATAACATCTGTAGACTACACCTATTAGTAATTGGTTACGGTGCAGTGAAATATTGTTAAGGGTTCCCCTCCTGTAGCTCTACTCTATGTTTTTCTATTAACCAAATGTTATACCTCACCATTCCTCCTTGGCCATAACCTCTTAAATTTGATATTTGAGTGGGAAAATAAAATTCCAAATGAGAACGCTCCAAATTTAATCATTTAAGTGGGTAAATGTTTTTTTTTTTAAATATTGCCGAACTTATAAATTTTTAATATTGTTTTAATATTTTTTTAAAAGGAATGTAGTTGAATTTGCAAGCTATTTTGTTTTCTCAATTTTTTTGTGTTTTCATGTTTGCACCTTAAGGAAAATTTGATTCCTTTGTCTTGGTGCTTGGTAGATCCAAAGTTAAAATGCATCTAGATCAATTTAATTATTAATTATAGTTATAGTAATAATTTTTTTATTTTTTTTCTTTTTTTATGGAGTCAAAATGTTGAATAGGAAATCACAACGTCTCTACCATTGCAGAGGAATTCAATAATTATGGAGAAACCCTATAGGCCCATGGAAACATTTCATGCGAAGGAAGGGTTGTGGAGTTTTCGACTAGAGCGAGGCGTAGTTTTGACGAAGTGTAAATGGGTTGTAGGAAATGTCAGGCTCTAATATCCTTGTCAAAATTCAAAATAAGATTAAATGATGACCATAAGATTTGTATTCATATGATGTATATTTTTAAGTACAAATATGGTCATCATGATAAACCCTTTGAAGGCACAAAACTACTCATCAAATATATTTTTTCAGATGAGATGTTGCATTCTTAGAATCAGACCCACATGAGGGAGGAGGAATTGGTGGATTATGCATTGGAGGAGGTTTTTTCAACAAATTTGGGCTAGCGCAAGGATTTTATCCATTCACATTTGGACGTTAGATAAAAAATTTAATAATTTGATAGGGCAATCATCAAGGGGTTCAGAGGCCCTAACCCCTACTCCAATTGTGCATTGTTTGGGTCCTATAGTTTCGACCATCCCAGAGATCGAGGCCATTTTTGAGGGGCTGCAAAAATCTTCTTGGGGTTGTCTATATTTGAGTTTTTTTCCCCTTTCAACCTAGAGATCAGAGAAATACGTGCAATGTATTATGAATTTGTTAGGTTTTTCAAAGTTTTTAGAATTTATGTCATTCTTCGTTTTATTTTTTTTCTTGTCCGTCATATGAGGTGTCATTGGCCTTGCCCTCCTTGGACACATTGGTGAAGGAGAGCCTTGCCCCGATGGCGAAGGCAGGTCAAACTAATGATGAGAATATTTGAATCCATATTCAGTGTTAAAATTTATAGAGAAAAGGGTATTTAGGGTTTTAACATTGTAGATAGATTTAAAAACCCTTTTGTCTCTAAATTGTAACACTACATATGGATTTAGATATCCCTGTAGTGAAATGAAACACTTTAGTATCAAAATTACAATTTTCCATTTCTAGAGTGATATAGTTACAAATTAATAACATAAATGACTAATTCATATACATGTTGTCCTTATTATTTGGTCATATTTTTATCCTTGGACTATAGTAGTCATTTACGTTAATCATTATTAATTTTGTCACTTATTATCTAATAATATATTTTAGTCGTGGACTAAATTTGTCATTTTACTTAGTCACTTTTAGTTTGGTCATTTATTATGTAGTCATATATCTTATCCCTTAACTAAATTAGTCGTTTACGTTAGTCATTTTTAGTTCAGTGACATAAAATTGCTCAAATTTAGTAGTAATTCACTTGAAATAATTGCGGTGACTAACTTTTTAAGTCACTTAGTCACTAATTTCATCATTTTCTACTAGTGTCATTAATATTTTGGTTTATTTTTGTTTCAATTCAATCATTTATTTCTCTTCTACGTTAGGGAATTCTCATGTATTTATTTAGCATCGCTAAGAAGCACCTCAGTCATTTCCTTGGGTTATTATCAACAATTATTGTGTAGGTTATTTTTCCTTCTCCACCCTATATGTGCAGTGCCTGGGTAATTTTTTTCGTTATCCAGTTTGGGAAATCTCTAGTTCAGTAAAAATTATTAACCTAATGTGATGTTAACTTAATATCGAGTATTGGTCAAATTTTATTTCCCTCCATCCTTACTCTTCAATACAAGTAAATTATTGCAACCTAGATTTCATCAATGGTTTATTATTACTCTCTCTGGATATTTTTTCAAATGGTTAGTGGATTAAAAAAAATCAGCCTTGTCTTAGAGAAAGGTATTGAAAGACTGATTTCACATCACCTTGAATCATTATCTGGTCATGGGTTATGGCTGGAATTATTATACTCTAACCCTCCCTCTTTAGCCTATAACCTTTACAATTTTTAGTTAGTTTTCATGAGAGAATTCTCTTTTAATTTGGTGAATTTCTGTCTCTATGCCCTTGGTCCATTATACTTATTTCCAGGTGTCTAAACTATACATGAGCTTGCCAAGTGTTAATTGGTTCTCCTTCATGTGATACGGGAAATTATACAAATTCCTTTGTTAGAGGTAAAAATAAATCTTAACATTAATTTCTGGTTTTGGGTTAAGATTTTTCCTACCCAGATATTGACCTCCTTTTTGTATGAATGGTTTTTTTAAGGTACTTGTGCCCTTTTGCAAATTTCAGCTACAATTGACTGAATTCTCTCCTAACTCCCACTTATTATGCTATAGGACAATCTTCCTCATGTCTCTCCTCTTCCCTTTTTTCAATAAAATATACAATGGAATAAGTGCTTAGTTTGGTACAAGGTTTTCTCATTATAATCCTCTGAGGCCAAGTCTTCCCTACAAGGAATTTTGGTGTAGCAACACCCAAATTTTTTTTTCATACTAAAACTCATTTACTTAATTGATACTGGTCATCTCAACATATTGTCATTCAGACATCTCTGCTATTAATGTGATTTACTTGAATTCTATTCTTAATAGTTTTCACACCACTACTTAATTATATTCCACAAGGTACCCCTTAATCTTATGAAATATTACACCTTCACCTGAAATATTTACTTCCCTAGCCATTTCATTAAATCTAATTTAATCCCCAATTAGCTTTATCCTTATAATATTGCATTTATAATCTCCTTAATTATTAACCCTTAATACTTTCTCGTTCCCATTTAACTACCATATAATTTTTTCTAACTCTAATAACCTATCCCTTCTAGCTTACTTAAGTTTCTCCTAAGTATTTCACCTTACCATTTCCATGCTCTCCATTTAATAATTTCTATGTACACAACCCTTAGAACATACATAGCACTTAGTCCTTACATGGATCACATCATTACTTTGGAGGCATTAATTTAAGGTAAGTGTGAATTGAGTATTATTACAGTATTCATTTTAATTCAGCGTTACCCACATGTAATCTCATCCACTCATATATTTCCAAGTGGCCATGTCACATGGCCTTCATATCGCCCTCTTACCCATTCGAGGTACCATGTGTACGCTTGAGATCTGTAGCTAGAATCGAGGATTGGGATATCTTGGGAGAAACCCTAACGGTTCTAGACTACCCAACCTTTGGTTGCGTTTTTCATTTCGTCATTTTCATGCAGCTATCCTAGGCTATGAGCTCTCCCCCATTATGAACCTGTAATATTGTGAATCCTTTGTTTTGTAATGAAATCCTCCACCATTACTATGGCTAGACGGTTGCGTTCATGTTTTGCTAATAGTGTGGCCTCCTTCACACAACTGTGCGTAATGTTACCTCTATTTTAATGGAGACTACAGTCTTTCATGATCTCGACATAGTGTTTACTTTGATGGTTTTCAAGCTAAGTTTTTCCATAGATTTTTATTGGTAAAATTTCATGTTTTCATTTTCATTTGGTAAGGGTTACGAAGCTAGCTTACTACTATTTGGTTTTTGTGGAGGAAACTATGGAATGTGGGAACGCTTTGCAGGGTTTCGACCATTTCTCCCATGCTTCTTCAGGTATTCAGTTTTTCTCATTGTGTGGTTGCATTTCTCTGTGTATATAATTTTTTTTATTAACAAAATTTTTCTCAAAACACATTGGTTTTATTGACAGAGATAATTTTCTACCATGACACACAGAGGTATGGATTCTTCAAGAGACTATGTTGAGCTCAGTTGCTCTGCACGAAGAGGTAATCCCTTCCTCTGGCCCTCTTTTTCTTCTCCTAATTTTTGGTTATGGTTTTGTTATTAATGACTTGATAATTTCCAGAATAACCCCTATTTTATTGTTTTTATATAACATGCTTGACATACTATGAGAATATGATTGGAACATGGGCCTCAAACCCTGTTTGCACCATTCATACACCTTTATATAAATGGTTTTTGCGTACTCTACATACATGCATTTATTTCTCTAATGATGGATCTGATTTTTTCAGGTATTACGTTTAGTGATGTTAAAAAGTGGTATGACCATCTTTTAAAGCCTCCTCGCTTTTAAATTTATAGATTTCGATTTATTTAAAAACCCCAATTTTCTGAGTAATTCTATGATACATTGATGAACCCCTATTCCAATTTGTGTGCATAGTCCCTTATCGTTTCATTTTTTATTTCTTTTCATTCTGATAATTGTATGAAAAGCAACCCAAGTTACCCTCACGCAGCATTTTACTACTACTCCTAGGAATTTTTTCGTTTCGAATAGCCTTGTTTAGTAATGATTTCCTTATGCAGGGTGCTTCCTCTATTGGGTTTATGTTCACTATATGTAATTTTCTTGAATTACTTATCCACTATATAAATGTTTTAATTCTACCTTTCCAACACTTTAATTTTCTATCAGAATTGATATAATTTTGATGTTTACTTTGAAGCTTAAGTTTTTCTTGCCTTTTAATTTTATAATTTATGCACAGGACTGCTTTGTCTTGTCTCATTGTTTATAATTAGCCTTCTCTGTAATTTAATTTACAATGTATATTGTAGGCTTGTATGCCAGATATGATGGTATGAGACGCCATGATCTTTTAGGAATTTCATCTCATTTTTTCTCATGATTCACATGTTATATCTGCATTCATTAGGAGCTAGTATTTTCAGATGTAAAAAATGGTTACAACAACAGTATGAATTCCAACATCTTAATTTAATTAGATGGAATTGTTTCTTGTCTAGTAATATTTGTAGATTATAATTCTGGGTTATTCTATCACTAGTACAAGAAATCTAATTAGTTACTAAAAAAATGACTAAAATTTCCATATAAATGACTATTTTTCTGTCAATGACCAATAGTAGCTAATTTACAATATCTTATAACGCGAACAAATTTTAGCCATTTTTAGCTTAGTCATTAACTAGTTGTCTCAACTTTATTGTCTAGTAGTATATTTAGTCATAAATTTGGTCATTAATTTAGTCATTTACTTAGTCATTAATTTCCACAATTAATGACCACATATATTATTAAATTATCACCCAATAAAACCAATTAATGACCAAATAAATATGACGAAAATGTTGGTCATGTTATAAGGTACTGTAAATTATCTACTAATAGTCATATACATGCAAATTTTAGTCATCGTTTGAAGCCAATTAATGACCAAAGAAATATGACTAAATTTTGGTCATGTTATAAGATACTGTAAATTAGCTACTAATAGTCATATATATGCAAATTTTAGTCATCTTTGGAAACCAATTAATGACAAAATAAATATGACTAAATTTTGGTCGTGTTATAAGACATTTTAAATTAGCTACTAATATCATATATATGAAAAATTTAGTCATCAGTTATAATATTGTAAATTAGCTACTAATAGTCATATATATAAAAAATTTAGTCATAATTGAAACCAATTAATGACCAAAGAAATATGACTAAATTTTGGTCGTGTTATAAGATATTGTAAATTAGCTACTAATAGTCATATATATGCAAAATTTAGTCATCATTTGTAATCACAAATTTGTCATTTGTAGTAGTCATTTATCTTTTCTTGGTAGTTTAATCTTCATTATATAAATGACTACTTTTGTAGTTTATATTTAATTCATTTAATTTCATTAAAAATCATTATAAACAACTAATTTAATCATATATTCATTTTATTTTTGTTCATCATTAATAAAGATAAAGTAATAATTTAGTAGTTTTAGATTGATTTCATGTTTTCATTATTAATCAACATATATTAATTAGTATGATTGTGCAACTAAATTTAAAAAAAATGACATAAAATGTACATGTTCCTCTAATATGAAAATGCAAAGTTACATATGTTAATTAAAATACTAAATAACATCAAGTGCAACTATAAAAAATTTCAAGCACAAAAATTGTATTATATAAAATATCAAGTATTACAATATAATTTTCTAACTTAATATTGGTTGGAGTACAATTTACACATGAAATATTGTTTCATCACTTCAAAACATTATCATTTTTTTGCCAAGGCATTGCAGGTGAATTTTGCAACTCTAAAGACTTGAACATCAATATATATGTGTGTGTATTATGTGGGATATTGTGTCTACAGGTAATACTAGACCAGTTCTCTTCTCTCTCTCTTTAATTTACATTTTGTCGCTCTAGTTTTATTGTTTCATTTTTCTTCAATTCCTGCTTCTTACCATCAATATTGAGTTCCTTTTTTGAAAAATAAGGAAGAGACAATGCAGATTAAAAGACATGAAATATGATGAACACTGTAATATATACTAAAATCGATTATAAATGATTTATACGATACATACCTCAACATCAACAATACTGTCAATTCCATTTTTCCCCAGAAAAGCAAGAAACTTGAGCAATTTTTCTTTAGTTGGGCAATAGTGGCTTCTATTTGGCCAAATAACCTATATAAACAAAGAAAATAAAACATCACCTTAGTAAAATTAGTAATTAACCTTAAATGAAATACTAGGCAAAATCATGCCAACTAAGTTACATGCTAAAAATATCAAGTTGTAGATTACTTATACAATGTGGGAGTGAAAACAAAACTCCTAGAAAATGTCAAAGCTAATGATAGAAATTGAAATGAATTAAAAATGATACAATAATAGGATAGCCTCTTATACATGTATATAATTGGATAATTTAGAAGGCTAAGTGAATGAGTCTAGGGCTAGAGGTCGATGATGTCAAGAATTACCAAATATAATGATCATTTCTTGAGACAAGAACTACTATTTGGGTCCATTATCACATATGAATAAGCCAAATAGTCTATATAAAATTATTAATGTTTTGCATTTATTTATGAATCATTACAATATATGTGGATAAATTTCAAATACAATTCCCTTCCCAATGTTTTCCTCACCGATGGAACAATGTAGTAGCTGTGATTTGGAGCAAATTTCCAACATCGAAAATATGTAGCAATCAGCACTAGTAATCACCCACAAAGGATTATTTTGGAATGTAACATTAAAATTCTAGTTGCTATATGATTCTTGGATGGAAAATCGACATTTAATTCCAACACCAAAATTCTAGTTTAATGGAACACCTATGGCCATCTTCAATAACTCAAACTCAAAACATCAATAATCATTACAATGAAAAGATAAAATAAGAGTAGTTTGGATATGTTTTGTAGATTTACATGCAAAGCACCAAAAATTTTCCCATATTTACCATACTTGTAATTTCCAAAATATAACACATTGATTGATCTTTTAAAACAAATACTCGATTCAATACAAACAACAATTTAACATACTACGGAAATACCACCAATGTTTTCATTCTCAGCTTTCTTTCCCATATATTTATTGGAGATAGAAGCTAACTTGCATGCATCTCACAACAGTGTTTTAGAAAGAGTGTATGTTTCATTCTCATATTCCACACTTTCTTTTCCATGAACAATCGCAGTAGGTATTGGAGAAATTAGTTGTTGCATCAGCTAGGTTTTCAGCTTTAACCTCCTCTTTACTCGAGGTCTTGATCCTTCCCCTCATTCTTGGTTATGAATCTCATCCTTCTCTTGTAGCCAACATAGGAATAATTTTGCTTCAGGAAGAATAAATATATTCATATTATGTCTTAAAATTTTAAAGTATGCATTTTTATTACTTAACTACTAGTAAACAATGATAGGAAGACCTCAAATATAACTAGACCTTTTTCGTGAAGTTGTTTGTTGCAGATGCCCATGCTAGAACAACATCATTGAAAATAAATGGTACAAAATAATTAAAACTTTTTCCCCTAGAATGAAAATTGACTTACTATTCATAAAGAAACATAAATCATTTCAAAGAACAAGGAATACAAAAAAAGAATATGATTGATATAAATTCATAGAATACTGACAACAAAAGAAGAAGTGAAATTGCTAGTTAGTAGCTCCAAACCTTGTAGTGGGAAGATTCCCTCAAGCTTGGGTACTATCTACATGCCAGGGAATGAGATGTGACACTTGTTTCTTACGTTTACTATGAATAATTGCAACTATATCTACAATTTTTACTTTAGATAAATAGTATTGGTGTTGATATGTAATGTGGCCCTCCATTATTAGCAATGACACAATTGTTGGGTTTGCATAGTTACTGCAGTTTCAACATCTTTCATGTCTGGCAGACTAGTGTGGCTAGTAATTATTGGTGTTGATCTTCAGCTAGGGAAAAAATTCTCAAGGTTTCTCCCCAAAGGAATCTGCTAAAAGTTTAAAGTTCCAGACATTCGAGATTCACCCAAACTCTTATAGATGGTAGTAACTTGCAAGGCTAATAGTCTCTCACTAGTATGAGGCCAAAATTACATTAATCTGGAACTCAATTTTTTTTTATTCAAAATGATTTATATCACCCACTACTGAAGATAACTAAAGCATTTTGATAATTGATTAGAATACAAATTCAATTTGAGTAGGTGAGAGAGTTGTGCATCTTAGTTTCAATTTCTATAGTATAATTTTAATCATGTAGCATAAATTTTACTTTTTTTTCAATGCACTGTTTATTTCATTCTGCAACTCAATTTTGGTCAGGATTATATGGGACTATCAGCTCCCTCTTAATCCCATATTCCTTACAGAAGGCTATAATTTCCTTGGATGTGTTTTCTCCTCCATTATGATACCTTAATATCTTAATTCTCCTTTCTGTAAGGTTCTCTACTTCAGATTTGAATTATTGAAATTTGGTAAATACTTTTTCCTTGGATTTCATTAAGTAAACCTAAGTAATAAAAGGAAAGCCCAATTCAAATGTCTGGCTAAAGAGGAGCTAGATATGGATAACTAGTTTAATAATTGGGGTATGTCTATATTTGGTTGGATGAAGCGTGGTATAAATAATCATAATGATGGATTATCTATAACTTCTAAAGGTAATGGGATCTATGCAAGAGGAAACCAAGGAGAAGGTGACTTGTTGAAAAAAAGAGGCTCTAAATCCTCTGGAATCCAAGAACTGAAGTTAATTGATGAAGAATATCAGTCTAAAGTTGAATATGTAGATGGTGATTTTGATTTAGTGAAGCTTGTGGGGCACAAGTAGCCAATGATTAGTCCTGTTGAAAAGAATATCCAAAAACAAGTAGTGTGAAGGATACTAGGGATGCTAATTATTTGAGCCAATCAAGATTTTACCAACACAATATCTCACCATTGACACTCAAGGTAAATAACACAATGGGATATGAGTGTATGATCATTGTGCAAGAAGAAACTCTTCCATCTATTCTCAAAGGAAATAATGTGGTGGGCAAGGCTAAAACTTGTATCGGTAAGACAATAGTGTTTATGTTTCCTGCTATTGAGGTGATAGTGAAGTCCTCATTCCTCCGAGATCATAAAGGGTCACTTATTATTATTCTTGACATTTTTTGCATTAGGGAACTTGAAATTCAAGTTGTTTTCGAGGCCAATGTTTTGTTTATTTTCCATGCAAATATTGGTGTACAAGTAGTTAGTGGGGGCACTAAATTACCAAGAGAATATAAATGGATACAAACAAATCCTTGCAAAATATTAGTGGCCACTCCTTGAAGGCATTCGGACCATATAAATAATACCTCAACTATCTCAAGTTGTTTAATTGGTATGAAATTCCTTGTACTTTTTTTGAAGTCGACCATTTTCTAGATATGGGGTGCCATAGGGATATTGATCAGAAAATTGTTGGTGTGCCGAAAGAGAGGAAGAAACCTATTTTAAGCTACAATTTTAGAATAGGTTCACAAAATTTCCCGGATTTCTTTAAAATAGAAAGACAATTTTATTAATATAGTTGAAGAAGGTAGTCAGGAAACTCACTAAAAGGCTTGTTAGTCATAAATTATTGCTTCACATGAGAAGCATTTTGACATTCTTTGTGTTGTTCTTAAAGAGAAACATCTTTAGGGCTTGACGTTTCAAAGGCTAGGCATGGATACTTGGATGCATATGTAGAATAGATTTGATTCTTCTATGGTGGGAATCCAAACAGATATGTTCAAGGCAATGGTTGCAATAGCACTGCAAGAAATAAGGAGTAATACTTGTTAGAAGGATCTTCTCCAATTTTGACCATAATAGCCTATTCAGTCACGAAATACTCATTGTGTACTAAAAAAATAAATTCAACAATATAAGACGTGTTAAATTCGAGGAAAGTATGCCATAAAAATATATTCCAATTTATTGATGCTTGTACAAGGCCACTAGATTTGTGCATAGTAACAAATTTTATGTCTAGTGGTGAGTCAGTTTCATATATTCAACACTATTGAAGGTTTTAAAAAGATATTATGAGACAAATAATGATCCATAATACAATTTTTATGTGAAAACAATCTTATACACAGGGACTAAAAAACACAAAATTCTCCTTTCAACAAATGACAAGAATGTGGTAGTGAAAATCGTAGAATCCATGACCCTGCAACCCCAAAGGTTAGTAGAAACATTGTGTGGATAACCTCTGTACATAGCACTTGAGATTATTCAATATTAGAAGAGTGATAGTCGTGTAAGAAGTTGTGAAGGTTGGAGATTTGAAGATTGTTGAAATTTGCAACAAGAAATAGTGAAATTAGCATCCAAAAACAACATGACGGCACCTACACTAGTGTGGGACCATAGGTCATGTAGTGATGGGTCCTAGTGATACAATAGTGTGTCTAATTTAATTATCCCTTAATTAAATTGGACAATGAAATTTTAATCTTATCTCATAATCACTTGTAATAGTTAACTGAGTTTGATAGATTTAGTTAGCTCATGTATTTTGAGTTGAGAGTAGTTAGTGATACATGCATAGTGATTCTATGTGTTTTATAATTCAAGTTGTAGTTAAGTGCATGAGTTTAATTCATGAGAAATCAGTTAACTCAACTGAGTGAGTTAAAGTAAGTTGAAATACTTGTAACTATTTGTTGCATTAGTAAGAGATCAAGTGAATTGAACCATATGTGATTCACATGTAGTGATATACCATGAAACTAATTATTTACTAATAATATTTTCATGCATGCCAGCTCTAGTGGAGACCCAGTTGAGAGAAAGGTTAGAGGGAAGTTGATTATCAGTTGTATTATTAGAAAATTTCTCAGATGCAGTTAGAACACCACAAGATTCCCATGATACTCTTTTCAATTGAGGAAGGTTGAAATTCATAAATAATAGGGATTTCATTCATCAATAATTGCATGAGAAAGGCAGGCTGAAGACAGGTTGAGAATTGGCTAAGTGTTGGCCTGATTTTGTCTAGATCAGTGTGAGACGACAGGCAGGTTGGAGGAGACTCTTGTGAGAAGAGTTCATTGTAATTGTTTCATGATTCATTATGGAATATACAATATATATAGAGGGGTTTTGAGCAGCAATATTTCCCCAGGAAAAACATCTGTGTTGTGGTTTGATTGTCTTCTTTCTTTAGTTGTTGTGATTGGAGATCGTGTTTATTTTCCGCAATAGATTTGTAGAAGGATTCAGTATATAGATTTAGTAAATTTCTTGATAAGATTGAATCCATTGGTATATAAATGTTTGTATAATTTATACATGGTATCAGAGCACAATAAATCACTCTAGTTGAGGAGAACTTGAGTTTGTGACTGAAGAGAATTCAAATTTGCAAAAGTATTATTGGTGCGACATGTGGATCAAGATTGAAATGAATTTCAATGGCTTGTGATTGGAGTATGCACTCGAGGGAAGTTCCAATTATATTGCATGGAAATAATAAATGGAGGAACTACTGGGGGATAATGGATTGAAAGGATTCATTGAAAAAGACATTCACAAACCCGCTGCAGTAGATGCCGCAAATATTGTTGCTTGGAGAAAGAAGGTTGCAAGGGTGAGGAGTATCTTACTAGAGGTATTACGAAATCCTATTGTCTCAAGGATCCATGGAAAAGTGACTCCCTATGCAATGTGGAAGGGTTTCACAGATCTATTTTAGAGCAAAAGTGATCATAGAAATTTTGCATTGAAGGACAAGCTCATGAAAATAAAAATGGAGAAAGGCGACACTATTCCGATATATTTAAAATATTTTTTCTAATGCTGGGATGAGCTTGGGAGAGTTGGAATTGCTGTCACGGATGATGACTTGGTGAGCCTAGCTCCTATAGGCCTTCCCAAGAGTTCACATAGTTATCAGGGCTCTGTCAATGGGAGGGAGAAACTGTCATATTGGGAATGACTTTCGTTAGATTTTGTGCAAGAATAATTCAAGTGGAATACCATGAATGGATCTTCATCTAAGGAATATGATGAAGAAACTTGTGCCTTGGATGGTAAGGAGAAGAAGAGGAAGGTAAAGAAATCCTATTCCAAATTTGATACTCGCGAAGAAGGCAAGGAGCGACATATCCAGAGTGAAGTGTTTTCAATGTAATGAGCATAAACATTATGCCACTAATTATCCACAAAAGAATAATAACAAGAAATATTCAGGATCTTTAGTTGGTGAGGCTTTGGTCTCACAATTTGAGTTGGACTTCTTTCTCATTGCATGCATGGTGTCAAGTGCGATGGGATCGATGTGGTAGTTGGATAGTGGTGCATCTTTCCACATGGCAGGAGACAAAGAAAATTTTAGTACTTGGAGGAGAAGGACCTCCAGATGCATATCAAAATGGGTGATGACGAAAGGTATAGCTCTACTATGATTGGTACAGTTAATTTCGAGAGACAATCAAGTAAACCATTTTTATTAAAATATGTAATGCATGTACCAGTCTTGAAAAATAATTTAGTCTGAGTTCCAATGTTGCAAGATAGAGCCTATGATTTTGTTTTCAGTGAAGGAAAATCTTTCCTTCAACACAAAGTAATAGGAAAATCCAAAAATTTTGGGATCTGTGTGAATAATCTCTATAAACTTGATGTCGATGGCTGCACAACATTGATGGGTAAGGAAAACAAAGTGGTGAGCCAGGATGAGGGTGAGTTATGGCATAAGAGATTGGCCCATCTACACTACAGAGCTTTGAAGGTCATGCATGAGAGTTCTATGAGGCTTCCAAAGGGTACACTTGCGTAGATAAACACATGCAATGGATGCACTATGGGGAATTGCAAGAAAGCCATGTGATTTTCCCTTGAGAGGGAGCTCGATTTGCATGCAGAGGAGTAAATCTTGGTTCAAAAGAATGAACCTCAATATGTGGAGTAGCCGCATGTGGAGGATCATGGAGTGGCAGAAACCACTCAAGCAGAGACCTCCAAAAGGGGGAAATTTTGAGCCAGAAGGGAAGAGGGAGCACATGTTTCTATTCCTCTAGGTGTGAGGTGGGACAATGTTTAGAATTAATCTGAAGAAAAAATTGGACATGGTTCATTGAGATGGTGTGTCTCATACATCTAACCTAGCTACGAGGAGCCCACAATACAACATTAGCAAGAATGATAAGTTAGATTGATGTAGTCAGATGTCAGGAGGACAAAAATCAAACTTATAGGTGTTAGCTATTGGAGCACAGATCAGAGTTGGTAGTAGTTCAGAGTGCATGGATATAGATTTCAAAAATGCAGAGAGTCCATTAGACATGTGCAGTAGCTAGCAACAGTCAGAAGAATTTAATGACAACTGCATTATAATGGTTCAATTGTTTGGATTCTATTCAATTTCAGAAGTGTTGTATGAAAAATTTTCATGTGCGAACAACACTAGATATATGTTACATGTCACGTGTAAGAGGTGCATGTGCGCATGAAAGAACATTCCAAAGTACTAGATCAGGAAAAATTGATTCATTTCTTGTTGAGAGGAAGTGTTGAAATTTTCAACAAGAAACAATGAAATTGGCATCTAGAAATAATATGACAGCACCTACACTAGTGTCGGACCACAATTCATGTAGTGATTGGTCCTAGAGATACATAGTGTGCAATTCAATTTATTTAATAAATTGGAAATGTGTATAACTTAGTTATCCCTTAATTATATTGGACAAAAAAATTGTAATATTATTTCATAATCACTTGTAATAGTTAGTTGAGCGTGATAGACTCAGTTAGTTGATGAATTTCAAGTTGAGGGTAGTTGGTGAGGCATGTTGATTGATTCTATGTGTTTTAGAGTTCAAGTTGGAGTTAAGTGCATGTGTTTAATGCATGAGAAATCAATTAACTCAATTAGAGTTAAAGTCAGTTGAACTAGTTGTAACTGTTTGTTGCACTAGTGAGAGATCAAGTGAATTAAATCTGATTTAATTCACATGCAGTGATATGCTATGAAACTAATTATTTACTATTAATAGATGCATGCATGTCAGTTCCAGTGGAGACCTAGTTGAGACAAAGGTTAAAGGGAAGTTGACTATCAGTTGTATTATTAGTAAACTACCCAGATGCAATTAAAACACTACAAGATTACCATGATACTCCATGCAGTTTAGGAAGACTGAAATTCCTAAAGGATAGTGATTTCATTCATCAAGGATTGCGTGAGAAAGGCAGGCTAAAGATAGGTTGAGAATTGGCTAAGTGTTGGCACGATTTTGTCTAGATTAGTGTGAGATGATAGGCATATTGCAAGAGACTCTTGTGAGAATATTACATTGTAATTATTTCATGATTCCTTGTGGAATCTACAATATATATAGAGGGGTTTTGAGCAGCAATATTTCCCCAGGAAAAACATCTGTGTTGTGCTTTTGATTTGCTTATTTCTTTACTTTTTATGATTAGTGATCATGTTTATTTTCAACAATTGATTTGTAGACTGATTCAGTATCTTGATTTAGTACATTGCTTGATCAGAATGAATCTGTTGATATACATATGTTTGTATAATTTATAAAAATATGAATGGTAAAAATAAACCTCTTTAGAAATATTAATGGGAAAAAGAAACATGTTCATCTCCACAAAAGTTCCCTAAAACAAAGGATTTTAACAAATAAGTAGTAATATAAGGCATGCCCAATTCAAACGTTCATTTGAAGAGGAACTTGATATGGATAACTAGTTTAATATGCGGTATATATATATATTTTTTTGGTTGAAGCATGGTATAAATAACATTCTCTAGAACTTCTAGTGGTAATGGGGTCTCTGCAAGAGGCAGCCAAGGAGAAGGTGACTTGTTGAAAAAAATAGGCTCTAAATCCTTTGGTATCCAAGCGTTGAATATCAGTGATGATGAATATGAGTCTAAATATGAATATGAAGATGATGAATTTGATTCAGTGAAGCCTATGGGGCACAAGCAACCAATGTCTAGTCCTGTTGAAAAAGCATATCCAAAAAAAAGTGGTGTGAAGGTTATCGGGGATGCTAATTATTTGAGCCAATCAACATTTGACCAACACAATATCTCATAATTGACACTCAAGGAAACCAACATAGTGGGATATGAGTGTATGACCGTTGCACAAGAAACAACTCTTACATCTATTCTCAAAGGTAAATAGTGTTTAAAACATTAAAACTTTCATAAATAGAGACAATGAAATTTATAAGAGGGTTCCTAACTATTGAGGTGATAGAAAAGTCATCATTACTTGAAGATTATAAAAGGACCGTTATTCGTGTTCTTGTCATTTGTTCCACTAGGGAACCTGCAAGTCAAGTTGTTGTCAAGGCCAATGTTTTGTTTAAATTCCATGAAAATATTGGTGTACAAGTAGTTAGTGGGGGCACTAATTTACTAAGATAATATACAAAAAAATCCTTTCCAAATATTAGTGGCCACTCCTAGAAGGATTTGGGACGATATAGAGAATACGTCAATTGTCTCAAGTCATTTAATGGGTGTGAAAGTGCCCATAATTTGATGATTATTTGTGTGCTTAAGAGAGGTAGGCACCTATTTTAGGCTATGTTTCTGGAAGAGGTTCACAAGGTTTCCCTTATTTCTTTAAAAAAATATGACAAGTTTATTAATATAGTTGAAGAGGGATGTGAGGAAACTCACTCAAAGGCTTGTCAGTCATCAATTATTCCTTCACATGAAACCAAAGTATAATAAATAATATAATTACCAATATGCAATATTTAGCCAAAAAATTTAAGCCAAAGCATAATAAATAATATAATAACCATCTTTATTATTATAAAGTGTAATAATAAATTATAATAATATACCTTTATTATAATAATCTGCAACCTTTATCCAAACAAATTTAAGCCACGTGTTGAAAGCACTTGAAATTTGAATAGAAAAGTCGTAAGTTTACAGACCATAGGAACATTAAAGTCCAAACCATTGGTATCTCAGAGGTTCAAGTTTCTTTGTAATATCCCAAAATGGGGACTGTTAGCAAGGCATGACTGGAAAACGCATTTTCCAGGAATGGATGCTACAAGATTTGAAACCAAGACTTGGATCCCTTAGATAAATGTATCTAAGACTGAAATCCAAGAGGAGGCTGAAAATAAATCCCTCTAGGTGGGTTAAACAGGTCTCCCACACCTAGTTGTCTTCATAAAGTGCCCGATGAAGGGACTGCAACAATTCTTTACTAAGAGATGGAATAAAAATGTTATTTTATAACCATGAACACATGAAGATCTGTATAGACAAAATTTTTATAATATAGCAGCAAATGTATACAATGATTTCAGGAATCACTCACTCAATCTAGGCAATGAGAGCCTCAACAGAACATGTACATGAAATATGAGATATACTACTACACTGAGAATGCCCTAGGCTATGAATGCACAGTCTATAAAGAATGACTGCTGAAAAATGGTTTCAATAAAAAAATATGACAATATACAGCTCAAATAAAATAGGGGGAGAAATATCTCAACCCTTGGAAACAACAATACACAATCCTTGGAAGGATTGGATGAAATAAGTACAAAATGGAAAATCTGCAAAAATGTCGAAGTTGCAGGGTAGCAGCTGCAATTCAGAAAATAGAACTCGAAGGAGAAGACTGAAATACTGCATCTAATGTCAAGATCACCTCCAATGTATCTTCCAAGTGAAAGGCTGATCCTATCACTGAAGATCTCACCCTCCAATCAACATTGCAAACCCTCACTGCAAGTGCACTCTGAAAATAACGCAGTCACTGAGGGATACTACGTTGTAGGTGGAATAGAATGTGTTGGCCAAGTGACAAGATCTACAATATGATATTAATCCTTCCTTAATGATCTCACAAAGGAAGGAAGGCTCCCTCATCTGAAAAGCAAGCCAATGAATGGTGTTGTGGGATCCTCCACTGCAACACCCTGCAACACAATTCAGCTCTAAACAGAAACTGTGTTGTTGCTGAAGGAGGATGCTTTGGCCCAAGCCTAAATGTGGAGAAATGAAGTGTGATCCCTCAAGAGGCCTCTCAAGAAGGATAAGTAATCCTAAACATGAAACACTCATGCTAAACAACACTGCAACTCAGCTAAACAGCCAGAGACTGCAAATAGTCTAAACAGACAAGAAATAAATAATCATATGCATGAGTAACAATGGCTGCATTGCCCTCCTTTTAAAAAAATGAGAGCTTCCTCTCCATGGGTCACACTCTTTAAGGTTTCCTCCATCAAGGAAAATTCCCTCCTCTTTCACTGCGCTATCCCACAAGATTCTCTCTGCCTTCTACCTCTGTGTTGTTTGACTTGGTAAATCTTGACCTTGTCTTCTTGCAATTGTCTCCTTTCACACATGAGGGTGTTGACATATAGCTCCACTGATGATCCCGTTTCATAATAAGAGGGATTTTATCCATGTTTTTATTATTTATGGGCCTCCTCACCCAATTATTCAGCTCCTAAGTGAAAATAGAAAAGTTCAATATTCCAATTTGTTGTAGGAAAATTTTGAAATATTACAGTCCTCCCCTCCAAAATGTTGCTTGTCCTGAAGCAACTGCAAGGATAGAACTGAGAAATTTCCCCCAAGGCATGGAGACTGAAAATTTCTAGGGAAACATCTTCCCAAATGGATCCTCCATCCCTAAGAAATCATCCAAAAAAATTAGTCACCTCCGAACATGGCAACTCCAAAATCTCCTTCCACCTCAAGCTCCAGAAATGAAGGTGGGCTGAAAATATGAATATGGTAAGAATCATAGCCTACCCCATGCTATCCTTCTCTTCACTAATGATGAGTGTAGAGTATTTTTTTATCCTGGGATGCAAAAGTATTTCCCTGAAGTGGAAAAATGAAGAACAATCCTCCAAAGATTTCTCCTCCAACATTGAAGAATAAGTTGGCCCAAAATATTTCGTCCATGATGAATAGGACATGATCATCATAAAACATCCTAATGAGAATTTTTCTAAAGGTTTTACATGATGATACATGATACAAACAATGTCTCAAAAGGACACAACGTAGTCTCATCCACTGCAACTTGAGAAAGTAGTGTGGCAAGTAACATACAAGAATCATCTCATCTACTAATGAATAGTAAATGGCTAAATGTGTCATCAATACATGATAAAATACTTGCCCATGGTGAAAATATGTATGGCTATCAAGCTCATGGCCCACCCCAAAAAAGAACAAATATGTGGCTGTGGTTTCCATATCTCCTCCCATGCTCCCATTAGAACATGTAGTGCAGAAAATGTGGGAATTATCTCCCCTTAAGGAAACATCAAACTCATGTGTAAATCTCCCAATCATGCTCTCAACAAGAACAGAAAAAACAAATTAGCAAATGAAGGCATGATTAGTAAAATAATGAAGGAAATACTAGTGGATTCATGTGGTGCTTGAAGATACCAACAGTCTCCTAAGTATGTATAGCGCAATTTTACAAACTGTTGCTTCAGAAAATCACAAGGAAAAATGTTTCTAGTTGCATAGTTAATCATGTATGTCATCATATGGTAAATTTTTTGATGCTACAACTTAACATACATGTGATGATAAATTTTTTTCCCAAGGCCACATAAAATATGGTTGCCTCCATCATATAGGTTGGCCCAACATCGATCATGGAGCAATGCACTGCATAGTAATGGTAAGAGTATGAAAATCAAGAAATGTAAAAACAAATTTTTTACCATATTCTGGAAGTAAGATGGTACATGGATCCATGAGTGAGTCCTCCATAGTGTTTTGGCATGCTATTAAAATGAATGAACCATGTGCTACAAGAAGATCCTCCTTCTCATGCTTGGAAATCCAAGTCAAGAAGAATATGCCATAGTAATAGATTTCTCCATCCACTACTCTATCATCCTCACCTCCTCCTTGTTCACAAAGTGCATCCAATGTGAAGTGATCCTAGGGAAAATCCATCCATAAGTCCCTACTCCCAAGTGTCAGCGCTGTGAGCTCATGCAAATAGGCTCCTGTCAATACAAAGCTCTATTCTTTGACATGTTCCTTGTCAAAGACTCCTCCAGTAATGTTGCTACAAATATGGAATACCTCCCAAGATGGAAGTGCTTCCAAATAATCCAAGGCCAAGGAGTAGCCCCTTTGCACCATGAGAGTGCCCTCTTCTACTCCTGCAACATCATATAACATGTGAGAGAAATTTTTCCCTTGCTCTCTCAAGCACAACTCAAGCAACCAAAGTTCTTGGTGCCTCCTTATGCTCTCATCATACAACTCATGTGATGAGGACACAATGAATGCCACCTCAACATCATGCATCCATACTCCATTTTTCCCAATGATGCAAGCATCTTGCCATCTCTCCTCCAACCCCATCCTCTTTGGAAAAGGATATGCCAAGTGATGGCCAAACTCCTTCAAGAGGAGCCAATGCAGCCAAGCCTCCTGCTGTCTGGTGTCATATATTTGCAAGTAGCCTCCCAGCTCCTTGCTCATCAACAAAATCCACTCAACCAATTGTGGATGTCTTCTCCTTCTCTTCCCCTTGGTACTCCTCTCATGAAGTCTACCATCCTTCCAAACCAACTCTCTCTCGTTGCATTTCATGAAAGTTTGAAATGAAGCTCTTTCAAGACCTCCTAGAGAAGATCTCTCACCCATGACTATGTTGAACCCACAAGGATCCAAATATGATGAAGGTAATATCTCCTCTCCACCATTGTTTGACAACACTGCTAATCTCTCCAAGGATGTAGGGACTATCTCATACTCCAACTTAAGGATGGTTTCATGGTCTTCCATAGGAGTGTCATGGTTTGTTTCATCCTCCAAAATTTCACACCCCAACCTCAACGATGGTGTGAAACTCAACAAGGGTGCATGAGGATGATCGTTCATCTCCTCCTTGAACCATTTGCACAACATATTGCAATCATGTTTCTCTAGATCAGCAATGGGATTTGACCCTTGGTCATGCAAAAGAAAATTTCCACAAATTTTCATACCTTGATGAGATTTGGGAACCTCTTGTAGGGCCGCAAGAGTTCCTTCTTCCAATTTGTTGGCTGCCCCAACTGTTGATGCACATGGTTGATCCTCCATGAGTGTGATAGCGTTAATACAAAACTCCTCAAGTGGTGTTGAGGGCTTCTCCTCTTTCTTTCTTCTTTTGTCAAACTCCTTGATCAGCTTTTAAGAAAACTTAGCAAGAGTAGACACTCTTGCATGGCTCAAATGGCTGAACCACCAAATGTGGGCTTCACCTTCTAGGTGCAGCACTGAGATCTCAATAGCTTCTTCCTCCACTATAGGATGTAGTAGGAAGAATGCTTCCAGCTTCTTTTCCCAAGCTCTTGCTGTAGAGGATCCATCATATGTAGGCAACAAAAATCTATTGCCTTTGATTTTGTTTCTGCTACATGGTCTCTTATTTTCCTTCAATTGGATGAATGGTGGAAAATATAGATTCTCCTTGAAGGCTCTAGGTTGGGATTTGAACCCAATAAGGTAATTACTTAGAATCTAATGATCCAATTATCCTTCATGCTTGTCTTATTCTCCTTCATGAGAATAGGAAGTGCATGGTCCTTCCTCTTCTTCTTGCTCCTCCTCTTTGGAGAGTCTCTTCTTATTTCTGAACACTTATGAGAGTGATCTCATATTCTTCATAATTCTAATATTCTTCTATTTTCTTGGGTTGGAACTCACAAGTTGAGCCAAGAAAGATGCTCTGATACCACTGTAATATCCCAAAATGGGAACTGTCAGCAAGGCATGATTGGAAAACACATTTTCTAGGAATAGCTGCTACAGGATTTGAAACCAAGACTTGGATCCCTTAGATAAATGTATCTAAGACTGAAATCCAAGAGGAGGCTCAGAGGAAATCCATCTACGTGGGTTAAACAGGTCTCCCACACCTAGTTTTCTTTAGAAAGTGCCCGATGAAGGGACTGCAAAAATTCTTGAACAGGAGATGGAATAACAGTGTTATTTTATAAACATGAACACATGAAGATATTTATAGCCAAAAAATGTATAATATAGCAGAAAATGTATGAAATTATTTGAGGAATCAATCACTCAATCTAGGAAATGAGAGCCTCAATAGAACATGTACATGAAATATGAGATATATTGCTACACTGAGAATTCCCTAGGCTATGACTGCGCAGTATATAAAGAATGACTATTTCAAAATGGTGTCAATACACAAATATGACAATATATATCTCAAATAAAATAGGGGAAGAAATATCTCAACCCCTGGAAATAACAATACACAATCCTTGGAAAGATTGGATGAAATAAGCACATAATGGAAAATATGCAGAAATGCCAGAGTTGTAGGGTAGCAGCTGCAACTCAGAAAATGGAACTAGAAGGAGAAGACTGAATATGCTACATCTGATGTCAAGATCTCCTCCAATGGATCTTCCAAGTTAAAGGCTGATCCTATCACTGAAGATCTCACCCTCCAATCAACACTACAAACCCTCACTGCAAGTGCACTCTGAAAATAATGCAGTCACTGAGGGATACTGCGATGTAGGTGGAATAGAATGTGTTGTACAAGTGCCAAGATCTAAAATATGCTCTGAATCCTTCCTCACTGATCTCCCAAAGGAAAGAAATCTCCCTCCTCCGAAAAACAAGTGAAGGAATGGTGTTGTGGGATCCTCCACTGCAACACCCTACAACACAACTCAGCTCTAAATAGAAACTATGTTGTAGCTGAAGGAGGATGCTTTGGCCCAAGCTTGAATGTGGAGAACTGAAGTGCAATCCCTCAAGAGGCCTCTCAATAAGGAGAAGGAATCCTAAACATGAAACCCTCATGCTAAACAACATTGCAACTTACCTAAATAGCCGGAGACTACAAATAGTCTAAACATACAAGAAATCAATAATCATATGCATGAGTAACTATGGCTGCCTTGACCTCAATTTAAACAAATGAGAGCTCCCTCTCCATGGGTCCCACTCTTTAGGGTTTCCTCCATCAAGGAAACTTCCCTTCTCTTTCACTGCACTGTCCCACGAGATGCTCTCCACCTTCTACCTCTGTGCTGTTTGACTTGGTCAATCTTGACCTTGTCTTCTTGCAATTGTCTCCTTTCGCACATGAGGGTGTGAAATCTAGTTCTACTAATGATCCAATTTCATACTAAGAGGGATTTTATCCATTTTTTTATTATGTATGGTCCGCCTCACCCAATTATTCAGATCCTAAGTGAAAATAACAAAATTTAATATTCCAATTTGTTGTACGCAAATTTTGGAATATTAGATCCTTGTAAAATAGTCTGAATTAGATCACTCAAATTCTTGAAGAAAAATCACTATTGTAGTTGGTTGGTGGTCTGCACTAGAAGAAAATATAAGGAAAAATGAGAAGAGAGAGGAAGGTTGAAAGATAATTTGTATATACATGGCATATGGTAGCCAATCATTACCTGAAAGTAGGCTAACCATTACGTGAAAGGAGGCTAACCAGAATAGATGGTTTGTAGGATCTCTAACTTAGAATCAAGGAGAGTACAAAAGTGCTCAACTAGATGATGGATTTCATGTCTTTGCAACAACACTTTTTAAATTTCCCAAAGATTAACCAAACTTGGTAGTGCAAATATTCCTTCTATGTCAGCTAGAGGAACCAACCCTATTACTTTAGCATCAAATCTAGCAAACTCCTCTTTCATCCAACAATCTCTAGTTCAAATAGAGATGATGTTGGCAATCAACCTTTTGATGGAACTATGAATATCAAAAGGGTTGACAATTGAATTTGGAATTTATAAGTATATACTAAATGTCCATGGTTTTTCAACCCATATAAAATCACATTGGATAGACTAAAGAGGACAAGTTGCATCTTGTTATGATGGAAATGTTTTTGCTAGCGGAAAAAGCACCAAGGAATACATTTCATCGTTAATTAGGAAGAATGTAGATTTATATTGTGGAAAGTTCACCATCAAGGTGTAGATAACTGATTAGAAAGCTCTTATTTGAGGTCTTGAGAAAGTCTCTGGAGATAAAAGATTAATACAGATTACATATGGTTGAGTTCACAAGTAGATGATCATAATCACAATTTAGCATATAAATACGGATGAGGCCATAAACTATGTCACTGAAGAGCTTGACTGAGCCTAGGTCTGGGCTTCTTTGGGTCATTCCTTGTTCACAAATTTCTGTCTATCATCTCTCCCTCTGTTTATTCAGATCCATTCCTCTTTGGTTGTGTGAGGGTAATAAGAAGGCTGCTCTTCACTGCATTCCTTTTCACGTGGTCTGACATGTTGATTTTATTGTGTTTTATTCTTGAAATTCATGGAATTTGATGAATTTATCTAAAATTTTCAGCTAATTATCAAACACAATATCTCCTTTTCATTTTGTTGTAAATGATCATGCCTTCCTAAGCTAGTATCCCACCCAAATATGATCCCTTCCTCCTTTAGGTGAGATCCTCTATGTGACCCAAGCTAGTCCTATGTCCAGAACTTTCCTAGGTTTCTTTTCAGGAGCCACACAGCAATCGGATAGAGGTAACCCAGACTGATGTTCGGCGTATGAACGACAACACAATAGCCTAAGTCACCTAACATGATGATGACATGGAAATATGATTATCTGACATGAGATATAACAACCTTGAAAGATATTATTAGATTTTATATCATTTTTATTAACTTTCAAAGGGTAACTTGCTTAGTATTTGTGTTTTTACTATTTAGATTGTTTTATGTTTATTAGGTGTGTTGTTAAGATTTTGAAGTACATTTTGTATGGGGAAAGAGTAAAACATCGTAAGTATCTTTGCGTTTTTTTTCTAGTTGTTATCCATTTTCTTTTTTTCAATATTATATATGGACCAACAATTGTTTTAAATTATTATTTCATTTCCCATTGCTGAAAAATTATGAATGCATATATCTTATCAATGGGCACTGAATACATGAGGTAGTGCTTTCACTTGTAAGCCAAAAAAATTCCTCTAAGAGAAATCTACTTGATCCAAGTGATGATGATGATTTTTGTTCGAAGTGTTGGGATGGAGGTGATCTCATCCTTTGTGATGGATGCCCCAAAGCCTTTCACAATTGTGAGCATCTGTAAAGTCCCAATTGCTTCCTATCATTTTGGTTTACTGTAGTTTTTTTAGGTTACCTGGAAAGTATTCTTACGTACGAGGATGCTAATGAATCTCACTATATTATTTTCTAAAAAAAATTCTAACGAATCTTTTTTAGGTTTATGCATACAAACTGCTAATGAATTTGGTTATACCTGAGTGAAGTGAATCTTTGGAAATGGTGGCTTATATGATTCAAATTGGACAAAAGCATCTTGTAAATGTTAGTTTTTTTATATAATATCATATCAAAATAAACAAAAATATATATAATTAGTAAAGTAATGATTGACCGATGTAACAGGTTAGTAATTCTGTAATAATGTGCATTAAAGTTCATGAAATACATGGTTTTCATAGATAGTTCTGATGAAATTATATTTCTATGATTTTTTGGATGTATTTATCTTTGTCAAGTTAGACTACTATAGGGATTGGTGTACGAAAACACTGCTCAATGAATAGGAATCCCTACTTTGCATAGTTAGGAAATAAATTGATCCTGTATTTATACCTCTGATATTTATTATATGCACTAATCATGTTAGTAGAGGGATTAGGTGAAATTATATTATTTTTAGAAGCATCTTCCACTTTATTTGGGGAATTTCTATTATTGAATGCACCTTTCTTCCAAATTTTGTAAACTAGATTTGATGTTACCCTTAAAATGATTTTTTTTTTTTTCCAATCACAATTTCTAGAAGCATACAAACACATGAAATACTACACATGGATCGAAAATTGTACTTACCATCCCCATAAGGAAAATTTTAGAAAAGGAATGTCAAAGTGATATTCATTGCTACAGTACCAAAACAAAGGAGCTAGTGATTTCTTGCCCAAATTATATTATGATATTCTAATCATGGGCCTATCCATACACTCAAACATGAGATCCACATCAGGTACCAAACCAAGATACTGTTCCAGGAGCTGCAATGGTCCCCGAATCGTAAACATCATTATAAATGGTCAATGAATCCCATCCTTACATGAAAGGAGGCTAACCATAGTAGATGGTTTGTAGTATCTCTAACTTACAATCAAGGAGTGTAGAAAATTTCTCAGCTAGATGATGGCTTTTATGTCCCTCCAACAACGCTTTCTAAATCTCCCAAGTAGTAACCGAACTTCGTAGTGCCAAAATTCCTTTTATGTCTCCTGGAGGAACCCACCCTATTACTTTTGCATCAATTCTTGAAAACTCCTCGTTCATGCAAAAATATATACTTAAAGTAGAGATGATGTTGGAAATCAGCCTTTTGATGCAACATCTCAAATTTCATAAGAAGTTTTGAGACATGCTGCTCAAATGAGCATTTATAACTTATAAAGAGTCGAGACATGCATTTTGGTTCATTTTCATGTGTTATTTTGAAGTAAACTTACAGTCAGAATTAAAGCTCTCCCACCTTCTTATCTTGGATCTGTTAGGTCTATACATTACTAGTGTAGTCCCTTATTGTCGTTAGTGTAGCCCCCTTATTGTTATTGTTATACCCCTAAATCCATAAAATTTCTATTATTGTTCCCTTACATTATTATTGTTAGGTCGAATAGGGTTATGTTATAACCCGTTGGACTCCTATATATAGAAGGAGGTTTTGTTATTTGTATCATCCAATAATTGTTCATTTATGTAATGTAAAGGAGGTTTCACCCTCGAAGTGGCTTATTTATAAGGTGTTGATCTCTCTTTTCTTCTATTCTTGGAGCTGGTTTCATAACATTTGGTATCAGAGCTTTGAATTCTACGGTTTCTTTGCTCCAAATAGATCATCATGGAATTTTCACTATAACGTTTTTTTTGCAAATATTCAAAAGCTAAAAATTTTAGTATGCGAAATCAAAATCACGAGGAATGGCTTGTAAAGATTTTAGATATTTTTTCCCAATATTTGTGGAGATATGATCTGTGGAAGTTAGGGTTTTCAAGCGCCTGAATTTCATCTAAAATAGGTCATCATGGAATTTTCACTATAAATTTCTTTATACAAAGGTGAAGAAGCTGAAATTTTTATCGCACAAAGCTGAAATCCTCAGGAATGTTTTGTAAAATTTTTAGATCTTGGTTCACAATAATTTCAGAGATATTATCTATGGAAGTTAGGGTTTTTGCAGGCTCCCAAATTTCATATAAAAGAGGTGACCTGGGGAAAATATTCATAACTCTCTCTCCAAGCATCAGATTGGAATTATGTAAAAAGTGGCTACAATTACACAAAATTCATTTTCCTATGTATCAATTTCAGAGATTAAGGAGGAAACAATGACACATGGCACGTCGTACAATTGTTTTCTACTGAACTAATCTATAATTATGTCATTGTGGGAGATTGGGCATAACTTTTCCTTAAAGAATCCAAATCAGGTCAGACCTATGGAATTCAAAAGAAGATTCAGAGGGAAACTATATGACCTAATTTTAGATATTGAAGATCCTAAATCACAGAGATAATTCAGTTCCAATATCAAGCTTCTCAAAAGCAAGAAAAAGGTGTGTGTTTTTTTTCCCAATTCCATAAGTCTTGTTTGAAGAATTAGTTTGAATTTATTCCAAGGGCATATTGTAGAATAAATATCAGTATTGGGTTCTAAAATTCCCCCTAAAAATAATTCAACACCCATTACGTTTTTAGAAGGGTCTACTATGACTCATGAAGACGAAGAAATGCAACATGACATATCAAAATTACAAGATCAAGTGCACCAAATTTCACTCTCGCAAAGAGAAAAAAAATGAAATGGAAGTATTGAAGAAAGGCATGGAATCTGAGATGGATGGTTTCAAGAAAGGCATTAAAGATAAGATGGATGGTTTGAAGAATGGCATGGATGACATGGAATCTGGCATGGAAGAGATGGATGCTAAGATTGATGAAAAAATGGAAAACATGAAGAATTATATAAAAGAAGAAATGGAAGGTTTGACAAAGTTGATACAAGAAATTTTTCCTAATGGCGAAAATATAGTAGAGGAAAATCATGATGTGAACAAAATAAATGTTAATCATGATTTCATAAACTATAATGTTGGATGAATGACAAACCATATTTCAAAGATCGATATGAGGAAGTCTGATGGCAAGGATCCCGTAACATGGATACTATAGATGGAGCAATATTTTGATCTGAATAATGTGGAAAACACACAAAAGGTACGCATTGAAACTTTATATTTAGAAAAAAATACATTTCTATGGTATCGATGGCTTTTCTCCCTTAAAAAAATTGTACTTGGTCAATTTTTATGGAGGAAATGATAGCACACTATGAGGATACAAAGAGCAACATGTTTTTTAGCCAAATGATAAATCTCAAACAAAATGGTTAAGTGGTGGAGTACATTGAAGGAATTTTAAAAATTGAATATAAGGGTAACTGATATTCTAGAGGAACATAGGATTGATGTATTCATAAGGACTTTAAAGGATAACATCCAACATGAGGTTCACATTTGGGAATCTGATTCATTGGAGAAGGAATTCAGGTTAGCGAGAAAAATTGAATGTAATATTATGGAGACAAGGAACCCTAACACTCACATCTATAAAGATGGAAGTGTTGCTACTCCTAGACTTCCACAACATACAAGGTTGACATCACAAAAATTGGAAGAAAAAAGAGAAAAATTGATTTTCTATAGTTGTGATAGAAAATACACTAAAGGTCATAAGTGTTCCAAGAAGAAATTATTTTACATAGATTGTGAAGAGGAGTAAAATGGACAAGAAACATCAAAAGAAGAGGATATACACCAGGAAGCAACCCTAGAAGAAGAAGAAATGATTCTGACCATATCTTGTAATGCATTGGCAAGAATTACCACTCCTCAAACTCTTAATATAGAAGGACATATCAAGAATAAAAAGGTAATATTGTTTATTGATTCGGGTAGTACCCATAATTTTATTCATTGTAAGGTGGCCAAGGAATTGAATTGTTTTCTATACCCATCACCAGAATGTCAAGTGATGGTTGCAAATGTAGGAAAAATAAATTTCTCTGTAAAATGCCATAATATGAAGCTAACCATGGGGGAATATGTATTTAATATTCTAATTCTTTCCATTCCAATGGTAGGTGATGATGTTGTAGTAGGATTAAAATGGTTACAATCCTTGGCGACGGTAGATTCTAATTTTCAAGAAATTTTTGTCAAATTTTTTTGGAAGGAAACGATGTCGAATTACGAGGTATCACAGGGAAAACAAGAAATATAATAAGCTCTAATTTCATGAAAAATATTCTGAATAAATAAAAACGAGGTGTAATTGCAAAAGTATACTCACTAGAAGTTCCAACATCAAAATCATCTATTTCTTGAAATCTCCAAAAAGTCTTGGATAATCATTCCAAGGTGTTTGAAACTCCAAAAGGAATCACACCTATTCGCAATCATGAACATGCTATTCATTTTATTTCAAGAATTGTTCCTCCAAACATCAGGCCTTACAGATATCCTTATGTCCAAAAGAGCGAAGCTGAATGTATGATTGCAGAAATGTTAGAGGTTGGTATATTTAAACCTAGTCAAATTTATTTCTCTTCTCCAGTAGTATTGGTGCACAAGAAAAATGGATCATGGTGCATGTGTATGATTACAAGGAGCTCAATAAGCTCGCTATTAAAGATGAATTTCCCATTCCTGTGATTTATGAATTATTGGATGAATTACATGGAGAAATTTACTTTACCAAGTTGGATCTTCATTCAGGATATCATCAAATTGCAATGAAGACTAAATATATTCTAAAAACAACATTTCAAACTCATGATGGTCATTATGAATTTTTGGTCATGCCTTTTGGCATTACTAATGCACCTTATTCATTTCAAGGGTTGATGAATTCCATTTTCAAGCCCTTCCTTAGAAAATTTGTGCCAGTATTTTTTGTTGATATACTAATCTATAACAGCTCTTGGAAGGATCATGTTCAACATGTTGACAGGGTGCTCAAACTATTGGAGGAGAAAGAATTATATGAGAAAAAATCCAAATGTATCTTTGAAGTAGAAGAGGTGGAATATCTAGGTCATATTGTATCTCACGAGGGTTTTAAGGTAGACCCTAACAAAATTAAAGCCATTAAGGAATGGAAAGTACCCACAACCATAAAGCAGTTGGGAGGATTTCTTGGGTTAACGAGGTATTATCACAAGTTTGTTAAAAATTATGGGAGAATCACAATACCTCTAACAACATTATTGAAGCAAGATGCATTTTCATGGAATTCTGAAGAAACTAAGGATTTTGAACATCTTAAAAAGGTAAAGTGCCTAACACCGATCTTAGCTACACTAGACTTCATAAAAACCTTTATTGTGGAATGCGATGCCTCAAGAAATGGAATTGGTGTTTCTGTAATGAAATAAGGAAGACCCATTGCTTTTGAAAGTCGTCCAATCAATGAAAGTATTTACATAAAGCTATTTATGAGAAGGAATGTTAGCACTGCTACATGTAATAAAGAAATGTCAACCTTACCTAATGGGAAGACACTTCAAGGTAAAAACTGATCATGATAGTCTTAAACACTTTTTGGAACAAAGACTGTCTTCAGAAGAGCAACAAAATTGGGTCACAAAGATGTTGGGTTATGACTTTGAAGTCAACTAAAAAAAAGGGAAGCTAAATGTTGTTGCAGATGCACTCCGAAGAAAGAATTAAGAGGTGGAAGCATTGCATTGTGCCATTTCTATTATCCAACTAGATTGGATAACCAAAGCAAGGGATGAATGGAGGAAAGACAAAGAAATTTGGACACTCATTCAAAAGTTGCAGCAAGATCCTAGTACATCTAATACATTTAGTTGGAAAATTGATTCCTTATGGTACAAATATCATTTATATCTTTGTAAAATTCCCAACAAAAACAAAATATTCTTTTGGAATTTCACACTTCTCCTTTAGGAGGACACTCAGGATTTTTAAAAACTTACCACAGGGTGAAGAAATAGTTTTTTTGGATGGCCTTAAATCTGATATTCAAAAGTTTGTGGTGGAATGTCTAGTTTTACAGTGAAATAAAGTTGAGAAAATTAAGACCCTGGGTCTTCTACAACCTTTATCCATTCCAAGTCAACGTTGGGAGGATATTTCAATGGATTTTATCACAGGTTTACCTTAGTCCAAAGGAAAGAGTGTCATCATGGTGGTAGTTGATAGAATTACCAAGTATGCACACTTTTGTGCACTATCTCATACATTTAAAGAAATTATAGTTGCTCCTACATTTATGGAAATGTTTGGATGGAATTATTTTCTTGTTTGGGTACTCAACTACCTCATATCTCATATTATCATCCTCAATCCGATGGTCAAATTGAGATAGTGAATAAATGTTTGGAAGAATATCTTCATTGTTTTTTATCTGATAAAAAAACACAATGGGTCAAGTGGTTACTTGTAGTTGAATGGTAGTATAAGACTTCCTTCCATACTGCAGCAAAAATGACCCCATTTATGGCACTTTATGGATATCAGCCACCATCCATCACATAATATTTAAGAGAAACTTCTAAGGTTCAAGAAGTGGAATATCACATCGAGGATCAAAAAGAAGTTTTCCAACTCTTAAAGGATAACCTAAATTTGGCACAAAAATGAATGAAACAACAGGTATATCAACATTGTAGTGAGAGAAGTTTTGATGTAGGAGAATGGGTATTTTTATGTCTACAACCATACAAAAAAATTTCCCTCAAGCAAGCTAAGAAGGATAATAAATTATCTCCAAAGTACTATGGTCCATACAAGGTGTTCCAAAATATTTGTACTATGGAATACAAATTGGAACTGCCTGCTTCTTCATGAGTGCATCCAATTTTCAATGTTTCATGCTTAAAGAAGGTTATAAGTGAAAAAATTCCATTACAAACAATATTTGCAAAACTTGATGAGGAAGGAAAAATCATATTGGAACTTGAAGCAGTCACGAAAACAAGAACTTGACAGCTACGAAATTGATCAATTTCGGAGTATCTCATCATGTGGAAGAACTTACCCACTGAATATTCTACATGGGAGGATGATATTTTTATACATAAGCACCTAGAGCTACTCAAGCGTTGAGGAAAACACTTTTTTGAAGGAGAGGGGCATGTTAGGTCTCTATATTACTAGTGTATTCCCTTATTTTTTTTAGTGTAGCCCCCTTATTGTTATTGTTTTACCCCTATAACCCCAATATTTTTATTATTGTGCCCTTACATTATTCGGCTAGGATTTTATTCTGACACCTTGGACTCCTATATATAGAAGGAGGTTTTGTCATTTGTATCATCCAATAATTGTTCATTTTTGTAATGTGAAGGAGGTTGGCCCCTCGAAGTGGCTTATTTCTAAGGCGTTGATCTCTCTTTTCTTCTATTCTAGAGCTATTTTCGTAACAGGATCTTACTAATGAGACCCTTTCCAAAATGATTCATGAAATCTATAAGTGGTAAGTGAGCACTATTATAGACAATTTTAGATATTTCTAAAGCATATCATAACAATATTTTCTTGCTATATTTTAGAGTAATTGTTGGTGTTCAGTCAACACATGACACAAAGGTAGTTGGAGATGATCAAGATAACAATGTTTTAGTGCTATGGATTAATGTGCCAAAAGATAAATTGAGACCCATGGCGGTTGAAATTTTTTCAAATATTTTTATAGGAAAAAAAGTGTATGCAATTGGGAATCCATTTGGTTTGGATCACAATTGATGATTGTTATAATCAGTGGGATTTTTGGGTATATAATTTCAGCTGCAACTCGCCATTCAATACACAATGTGATTCAGACAAATGGTTAAGGACTATTGGAGGTCATCTTTATGATAGTTGAGGAAATTTGAATGCCATAAACACTTCTATATACTCTCCATCAGGAACATCACATGGTGTGGGCTTTTGAATTCCATTAGAGCTGTAAGTGTCATTATTGATCATATAGTAAATTTTGGGAAAATTAATTACCCATTTTGGGTAATAAATTTGTACTGGATGAGTTTGTTGAGCAATTGAGTGTCACTATATTTTTGGTGCTTTATGGTCCTGCAGATGCACCAGCTGGAAAAGCTGGATTGAAAACAACAAAATGAGATGTTGATGGCCGGCCTATCTTGGTTGACATCATTAAAAATATTAATGGGAAGAAAATTTTCAATGGAAGTGATATCTATAGAGTACTTTACCAATGTACAATTGGTGATGTGGTAACAGTGGAAGTCCAGTCGAGTGGAGATTGGGTTGTAAATTATTGAAGGGATATTATCTAGACATCATTTTTGATAATGGTTGTTTCTATTCTCCTCCATCATTTTGAACAGCCCTAGAAGTTGTATCCCACTAATATATTAAAAGGAGATTGAGCATAAAGTTGAGTCTAAGGTTGAAATTACATGTGATAGACAATCTATCTTACCAAGATCATTCATGTGCATTCTTGTTTCCACTGGTGGTGTCTCAAACAAAATCATTCATATTTGTACTCCAAGGACCAACAGTGATAGGAAGAGCATTACTAAAGTATACCACACATCTCTGAGTTTTTTTTAGCATTTAATCAGTCAACAGTCAGAGGGAACTAACAAAAAAAATGAATCTAATCTACTATTGCACATGAGGTCAATACCCAAATTTGATAAGCTTATGTATTTGATGTTGAAAGCATGGAATATAGAAGGTGAAGATAGCTGAGAGGCATATTTAATAGAAAAGGGTCCATGGGCCTTCAATCTATCAAGAGTAAGGGGAGTTAAGATATTAATCTAAGCTTGTTGTATTTTCCCAATGGTTCCTAGACGTTTTAGAAAGAGATCGCCATTGCACATGTTGGAAGAGTACTCAACCACTTTTGAAGGAAACATAAATATAGGTGGTTTGGATTTTCATTACAAGAGCATGACATAGAATTATAAATAAGAGCTGATGTAGGTTTCCAACACTATGATGTTCGGATAAATTTATGTAATAGTGAGTTAAACAACTAGTGCATGTTGTTATTGGGATCATTCTCTTGAAGCTATGGGAAACTTCAAAAATAATTTCTGATACAAAATTAATTGCTAAGGTGAATGCCTTTGGCACACACAGTGAGATAAGGTACACAGTAGAACTGATAAGCTAAGTATAGTGGTTAAAAATTCTACTTACTAGATGTGTTGAAACTTTAATATATAAAAATGAAAGGACGTGTTTCTAGAGCATTCCCGGAGTAATGTGTAAGAAATGTTTAAAATTACCTCAAGCTACCAATAGATAGTCTTGTTGGCTCAAACATCTATCAAAAAAGGAAAAATATAGGTAGAAAAATTTAGTGAAAGTAGTACATACATCATATTTTGTCACCCCGCCTTCCAACATATTTGAAATTTGATATGCCCTCTGTGACTTAGAAGACTGATAAGGAGGAATTCCCTACATGCTAAGTCCAACTTTGATATTTTATTGTTATATGCCTAATATATCCCCAAATATAAAAATTAAAGATTAATAATTAATTATAAGTAATATAACTACAATTCTAAAGAGAATAAATGTTGTTTAGGGTTTCATACAGTTGATAAACATCTTGAAATTTTTTTAAAAAGAAAACTTGAAACAATATTGTTATTTTCTTGTGATTTAACATTTGACATATAGATGGTGCAAGATCTCTTTTGGTGGAATGGGATTTGTATACATGGAAATTTTGCACAGATCTGGGTGGCTCTGTCTCCATTTCCATATCATAAATGTGTATCTAGGGATCTAGCCTTAAGCCCATGCTGATCCTTTAACACAATGAATTTTTTTCCACTTGTAATAGACATTCCTACATACTTCCATTCTATAGAGTTGATGGATTCAATTATCTTTGTTGTATTTATCTTATTGGTAGTGAGCCTTGGAGATAAAATGGTTGAATTTCTTTTGGATCAGATGCATATATAGTTTTGAATGGCTTGTGGACCAAAGGTTGGAAACCTCCAGATTCATATAAAAATTAGATTGGAAAATTCAAGGTGCATATCAAACCTAGGTCTAGAAGGGTTTGTGCTAGTGACCCTATTCAATCTGCCTAATGTACAATCTAGATTGAATGCACACACACAAATTTTAACAAAATCAACCTCACCTCCAGCCCAATTCGAGCATGCACATGGATTCTGGGCCTATTCAAAAGAAGGTATTTAAAAGTACATAATTAACAACAAATACAAAAATAAAAACAATCTATTCCCAATAAAAAAAAATAATTCTGGTTCTAGATCGACTTTTGTCAATAGGGAATATTGAGCTACCACAAACCCAAGTCTAGTTTTGAACAAATCTAATATAGATATAATAAATCTCAAGTTTCCATATATCTAAGTTCCAAGTTCCAACATTTAATGTGTTCACTATTTTCATACTAAATAAACACACCAATCATTGGCAACCGTAAGGTGCACATCAGACCCAGGTTTAGAGTGGTGTGTCCCATTGTCCCTATTCAGTGTGCCCAGTAGCACCATTTCACACAAAAATTTAATGGATCAGCCCCACATCCAACATGATTAGACAATGTAGTTATGGCCTAGTTCTAATCAAGAGGAAACATTAAATAATAGATCATTAACACAGAGAAAAACTATGTATACTCAATCAAAAGAATGAGTTCTACATCTTTTCAGCAAGGAATATTAGTATTAGACATAGATAACATGCTGCTTTAGCTTGTATATTTTTTTCCTCTAATATTTTATACGTTGACCATTTGAATAAACTTGAGAAATTCACGAGAGATTGTCAACCTCAAGATGCATAACAAACCTAGTTCTGGACAAACCTTTTCTAGTGCAATTATTCTACATTCAATGCACCATCTAAATTTTTTGGTTTGAGGGGTCCTCACCCAAGTTTGGAGTTAAGGTTAACCAATAAAACCATTTTACTACTGGCCCTTTCAGCAATGTCCTGCTTGCGCAAGTCAAAGTCTCACTTGAACTAGTATGGGGGGTACTAGAACTAGGTTTTCACACCCTGACAGAGATCTAAAATTATGTGGGTGTCTTCAAATCTAAAATAACTGTGATGAGACCATCACAACAAAAGCATTAAATAGAAACCCTAACCAGAAAAATTTAGGTCAAATACACAAAATATCTTATGAAAACGCTAACACATACTTCACAATCCTTGCAATTCTCCTTAACACATATTAATAAATCTCAACAATACCCAATCCATTCAATTATCATTCATCTAAAGCACAAAACCAATTTTGCATTCGATCTGAATACAAATCATAGTCTAATCATGTTTTACCAATTCTATTATAGGAATTGGTATTTTTAATTTTGCAATATCAGCTTGAATATTTAATGGAGCTTGTGATTTACTTAGCTGAATTATCTCTTCTTTAGTAACTATAGTTTGAGTAGGGTTATCTTCTTTTTCTACAACTGTTTTCTCATTTCAGTTTGTGTTTCTATTGTATGAACATTTTTAGATTTATTTTCAAGAATATTTTGAGAAGTAGTAGATGTTTTTGTAGATTTTGAATTATCAGAAGTTGTTTTAACACTGGAAGCTTTTGGATCAGCTTATTCTGGATAAGCATTGGGTGCCTTGGAGTATAAAATTGTTGTTTTAGTAGAATTAATTATCTTTATAGCATCAATTTTTTTTGAATTTGTTGATGTTTGGACAACCTGATCTGTTATGTCAACAATCTTGGGAATAGGTGAAATTTTAGGTCTTGAAATTTTCTGGAATGAATTAGAGTTTTGCTTGTTTTCCCTAGGGAGAATTTGCAGAACTTTATTAGTGGGAGATTCTATTGTTTTCTTAGTTTGTGTTTGAACAAATTTCTTAGTAGAAGGCTCTATGTTTTTCTGGATTTTAAGGTTATATTTCTTATGTACTTCATTGATAGCAAAATCATAACCTTGCTTGTAATAAATTGATTTACTAGAATCTAATTGCATTTGTTGTAAATCATATAACCCTTTATCTTATTGTGTAAGAAAGATAGTGTTATCATCATTAATACCCATTAGATTTATGGTGTCTTCATCATCATCATTTTGATGAGAACTTTCAACATAGTTCTCTTGGAAAGGTGCTCTTATTGTTTGGTCAGGTGTCGATTCTCTAGATTTTCCCGTATTTGTATTTTTCCTGAAATTGGGATTCCTAATATGTTGTTGATTATCCCATTGTGGCCTCCTTTATATATTATCTAATCTATCCGTTTTTATTTCTAAAGTTTTGGCTAGTTGATCTATTTTTAAATCTAAACTAGATGCTTCTTCTCTTATTGTTACTCTCCTCTCATTTCTTAATCTAGCTTTTCTAGCTAACAAATTTGCCTCTACACTAACAACATTTGTCTACATTTGTTCTAAAGTCCCTGGATTTCTCTCTCTTAATTGATAAGATATGTCTGTGTCAAATCCATCAGGGAATTTGAGAAAGAACAGAGTTTGGGGTGGGTTTGAGATTAATAGGGATTGAATTATAAATGTTGTTTTATCTAGTGCAATAATCTTGGACTATGTCATTAGGTGCTCTTTTTATACTTTCAAATTCAGAGAAGATTTGAAGAGGATTTTTCTTCTTTCCCTATTTATCAATGAATAATCTATGAAACACTGCTAAATCAACAATACTACCACGATTTAAACTCTTGAACCATTTTTTAACCTCCTCAGTTAATGTTTGAGCAAAAAGTCTCATTTGTACATTAGAATCATCCTTTTCATGAAGCTCAAAATAATCTGTCATCTTATTAACATGTTGTTGGGCATCATATTGAGTGGTTGCATAAAATTGAGGTATTTTGTTTTGATATTCCTGAGGCATGTCATGTAGTTGAGCGGGAAGGATGAAGGGAGCATATCTAGCAGCCATGGCTTGAATTCTAGGTTGGCTTGGGGATAAGTTGGAAGTACTTGGGGTAGAGCTAGAAGCACTTGCTGATGTAGTTTCAGAACTTGCAGATGATTCTGGAATATAGGAATATGTACTAGTAAATGTGTTTGAGAAACTAAAACATGGAGTTGGAAAATATAAAGAGGTACTAGGAGATGAGAATGATGTATTGGAAAATGGAAAAGGAAAACTAATGGATGGAGATGAGGTGGTGGAGGATGGGAATAATACTCTAGGTTGGAATGGTTGTTTAGGAATAAATGGATCTATGGAATGAAGTGTGGTGGATATAATGGATGATGTGGTGGTAAATAGAGATGAACCTTGAGACTCTAAAAGGCTAGTATTTAAATGAATGGTAGAAAGATTAGGGGTATAAGCTGATAAAGAAGCTAATTCAACTGAGTGCTGAAAAATAGCTTCATATATTTCCTTAAGTATAGTAGCATTTATTTCATAAAGTTTATCATAACCTTCAAAGATATTTGATTCAGAATCCACTGAAACAGTTTCATGTTTAATTTCAATAGATGAAATAAAATAAGGATATATAGCAGTGCTATTTAAATCACTTTCTGATTTGTTTCTAAATAAAGAATGTTCAAAATTTAAGTCAAAATCAATGTTCTGTATAGTTGCTAACTGTTTTGGAAGGGAATTTTCACTAACCAAGGAAAATTTATTACATAAATCACCTACCTTTTTATTCTTTTTCCCAATTATGTCAGGATCATCTACTATGATAGAAATTTGTGGATCCGGATTTGACCTATTATAGTAGACTCTTCTGGAAGCCAGAATTACAAATTTTAATGAAAATATACTCACAAATTTTTAAAATAGTCTTTAAGATGAGAATCTAATGAAAATATTTCCTTTAAGAGCTATTTAAAAACTAAGGATTGGTTAGTTTTCCCAGCAGAGTCACCAATATGTTAACACTCTAATAATTCCCAAAGTTGTGAGATTTTGATTTCATATTTTTAAGAATATTAGAGGTAACCACAGACCTACTTTCAAGCTTTAGGATCTAGCCTTCCTAAGGCTTAGAGAGGGCTCTCTCTATAAGATTTAACTTTGTTGTTATGTTTGATTTTAGGATTGTTATATGGGGAAATTTGGTTTTGATATTTGGTTTGGTTTGGTGGGAAAAATCACTTAATGATATGGATAGTAGTAGATCTGGATTTCCATTGGGAAAATGTAGTCAATGTGTCAAGCAGACAGATCAGTATCAAGGCCTAAAGTCAAATATTTTTAGGGAAACATGTCAGAGTCACTCAAGATCTTAGGGGCTAATTGGTGAAGTGGTTTAATCGAGATAAAGACAATGAAGGATTATTTGATCCAGATAAGGATGAGAAAAGAAAGGTCATTCAAAAAGTGAGAAATTAAGAGTTCCCTACTCTGGAAATTAGCAAAAAACATTAAAATGAAAACTAGTAAATAACAGAGTGCTTTTAACAAATTCTACAATATCACTTCCTGATTTCACATTAAAATTTAGAACACATTTACGCATGAATGGAAAAGATAAGAAGATTTAACAAATAACTGAATAAAGTACTTCACTTAAGTGGCCCAACACATGAATCCTGAAATATGATTCTTTATTGATTTGACCTAGCCTCATGACTTGAAACTTGATACAAAAGCCCTTCAGGTACAGATAAAATTGACTATAGAAATCTTCAGCAATTTATTCCACACTAATACTTCAAAGGATGAATTATTTATACAAAAAGTAATACAAAATATCCTAGAAAAATCATAGGAAATTTCTAAGGAAAATAAAATATCTATTACAAAAAGATAGTGACAACTGCATAAAAAACTTGCAAGTTGTCCTATTTATTAAATAAAATATCTTTCTTGTTGGACTTAGGCTACAGCTGGTTGTTTGAGGTGTCTTCAATGCTGGCACTTGATCTTTAATTAGTTTTGAAGCTTTATCTTCTCATCTCATACTCTTTATCTGATACACTTTAACCACTGGTTCTCTTTAACTCATTGTTGGACTGTTTTACTACTGTAAAAACCTGTTTTTATTGTTTAAAAAAAGCACGTTCATCCTCTTTCACTGTAAAATTTCTTTTACAATAAGTCAGTAAGATTTTGCCAAAATTCTTCATCAGGTAACTTGATCTTTGTAAGTTTTCTGAAATTCTCATCAGCCTCTATGTATCTAACAAACGTTGGCTTGACCACAAAGAGATGTTTTATCTCGTGTTGTAAATAAACCAAATCTTCAGCACTTTTGTACAAAACATTGCCTGTAGGTACTCCTTGCCAATCTGCCTTGTTTACTTATTCTTTGGAAAAATATCTGATCTTCTTGTTGTAATATTCTTGCTTCTTTGGTTTATCATTTATAACAAGAATGTTTGGAAAGCCTTTTTGTCTTAAGGTGTCAAATTTACCCATGAATCTAGTTATGGCCCATTCCGTGTTTTGACACTTCTCTTCTAGCTACTTCATCAAGTTTTTCTTCGAAATTACATTTCTCACCTCAAGAATTGTTTCAGTTCTATCTGTTATCCCTATCTCATCCAACTCTTGCTTGTTTTTAATGTTGAGAAACTTGATTATTTCTAGGGCTTCTTTAGGCTTACCACCTATCTCTTCCTTTGTCTTCAAAATTTCTTCTTTGGCTACTTTTATTAAGTCCTTTTGCTCATAAATTACTTGAAGTGATGGACAGGTATCATTGATTGACTCAATAATATTGGACCATAGTTGATTTTGTATGTAGGCCATGGGCTCTTTCAAGGTTAACTCTGCTTCAACCTTCTTCAATTGTTCACCTAGCCTTTTGGCCTTTTTATCCTCTGTTTTAGCATTTGTTTGTGCTAATTTCTTGGCATCTTCCAAATTATTAATTTGTTCCTTCAATATATTGATCTCATTATTTTGTATAGACATCTCTTCCATGGATTTAATGAGTTTACTGGCCTCATCTGACTGTTGAAATGCTGAAGTACATGATTCAGTGGCTGAAGTAGTGGAAGAAGTGACTGGAACTACTACGGCTAGTGGGAATTTTGGTGCTAACTCTTCTGCTAGAGTTGAAGGAACTACTGTTGTTACCATGGCAATGACTATAGGAGGAACACTTTGAGTTTTTTTAGCTTCTTTTTCTTGGACAAGTTTGTCCATTTCAATCTCCATTTCCTTGATCTGTGTTGTCATTTGTAGTATGAAACTCATCATCTCATATTTTTTATTTACCTCTTTCACAATCTCTTTAGCCTGTGGATTTTCTGTTGGAGGCAGTTTTAGTTTCTTTCTAAGTGCTGCAATGTCAAATTTTTTATTTTTCACCAATTCCTCTGCAAATTTTACATTTCAAGGTTCATACCCTACTTCAATCACTAGTTCTTCTAAAGACTTAATTCTAGTGTCTTTAGAATAAGAATAATATTTTTAAATCCTAATATGATCTCTCAAATTTGGTATAGTGTTCTGCAGTTTCTGGGCGCTCATTGCCTTTGTGGTCATAGTATAATAAAACATTTATGAGCTTTTCTTATGAAACTCAATTTGATCTAAGGGATGAATGCTTTCTATTGGTACTTCCAAGTCAACCTTCTTATAATCTAATTTTGTTGTAGGTTTAGGGATTGTTGGCTGTTGCACTGTCATTAAAAACTTATTATTTGCATAATAAAAGGTTGAAAGAAGCCTATTTTGATTTCTTGGAGTCTGCTTTAAATATTGTGAATAGATCTCATTCCTGATCTCTTCATTTTTAGATTTGATTTGTTTGTACTTTTATTTGATATCATTTCCTGTATCCTCTACTTGTTGTGATGATTATGCTTCCATGCTTTCCTATTTTTCAATCATCTGAGTGTTTGAAGTAACATTTTCCTGTTCATTTTCAATTATTGTATTAGTATTTGTGTTCTTCACTGGATTTTCTTCATCTAAAACCTCAATTGTTTCCTTCTCGTTGTCCATTGGATTAATCTTAGGTTTATTTTTGTATCTGATCTTGAATCTATTTTAGATATATATGTGCCTTCTTCTTTGATTATCTTTGTGGTTTTTTCCTCTTGATTTACTGTCTTCAAAGTGTGACTAATATCACCTTGTTTTACTGTTTCTATTAATGTATTTTCCAACCATTCAACTTGGTTGGCAAACTGTTCAATATCAGGCTTATTATGATGGATATAAGGGGTTAATTTTCATTTTACCCTCATTTTACTGAATATTCCATGAGGATCATAGTTCCACAGGAAAATTTCATCAAATTTATATTCTAGCAATTGTTTTGTTGCCTCTACACCTGCTTCCCTGTGATTGCAAATGAAAGGACCCACCTGGTTTTTCAATTTGAATTGAGTCTTATTTTTAGTAGCCAAGAATTTTATAGAGTTTGAGTTTAGAATTTGTCTTATATACTCTAAGGAAAACACTCTCATTGGCAAGTATTTTGGCAATTTATAGGGCAAGAGGTTTGACCCATATACTCTAATCTATGTGTGATTTTGGTAAAGGTACTAGTCACCAGTTCTGCTTTGCTATGATAACTGTAACACTTTCTTTAGCTCATTACTTATCCTTGGATGTACAATGTTTGTAAGCATATTTATCAATGGGTGAACAAAACAGTCTATGAAATCTGCATAAGTGAATTTTGTTGATACTTTTTTTGTTAAAGAACTCCATAAAATGACTGATAGTGAAGTACCTTGTACATCCAATTTCTGAAGGGTTATTGGGAATTTATCTTCTTAGAAGTAAAGGAACATATGAAAGAAAAATGAGGTATATCTGAAAACTCCTTCAGTGGGAATTTTTACAAGATGATCATGGATACTATCAGCTATATACTCAACATAGTTATAAATGACTGTCGGGGGTTTACCAGGCCCAAATGTGGATAGGAAACCAAGTATATACACATCTGTGTGCTCATCAGTAAAGTAACAAAAGATAAAGGATAACATTGAAATAACATGTCTTGATCCTTCAGGAAATTTGGAAGATGAATATGGAGGGTTTATCTTTTGGATTTCAACAGATGAAGGCATGAATGTTTGGAAGATCTGAAATCTTTTAGGAAATTCTAACTCAATATAAAGCTTTGTAAGAGCTTCTATAGAAAATGGGACTACATTATGATTTGGTTTCAACTAAAGCATTAGGTTTATAGATTCTGCAGTAATAGTGAACAACACTTCTTTTTCAGTATTAACAATAGCTCTTAGTTAAAGGGAATAGTGGGCTCGACATAGTCGAATGACTTTTGGACACTAAGGGGTATGTGGAACTGCATATTTTGGAAAATTGGACTCCCAAATTTGAACTTCATTTCCCTAATCCAAATATTTTTCTAGACTCCAACAATGGAGATCAAGAAGATTGAATTGAATTCTTTGGATCGGTTATCTTGTAATCAACATCATCTAAAGGTGTATGCTCAACATCTACAATAGGAGGTTGTAGTGGATTTATGACAATGGTGCTTTTAAAAGCCATTACTGGATTTGTTCTTAACAATTTTGACCTATGGAACTTAGAAACTCTGTTTTTTAGGCTTTTTATACTCTTTTGTAAGCTTATACTGTTTACAGAAGGTATTTTTTGTTTGGCAGAGGTATTATTGAATAGAAATAGGTAAATTTGTGGTTTCTTTTGGTTCAAACTTTCAATTCTGCTCCAAAATCACTCTTTAGACCTTTTTACAGTCTCAGGAAAGTTTTGACAAGGGTTTACTACTCTTCTTTGGATAAAACATACCTAAAGCCTTCTATTTCATGTACAAAAAGGGTTCTGAGCATTTATAAGAAGGTTTTGAATCATTCAGAGGGTTTCTACAAGCCCGCAAAAGGCTAAACTTTCTTCAATTTTGTTTTAAAACAGGTTATAGTATTCAAAACTGTGATTTTACCAGGATTTTTACAGTAAATACAATCTTTGAAGGCAATAAAGGTATTTTCTATAGGTAAACAGGCTTTACGAGGCTTAAATTCACAAATACAGCTCTTTCAGATGTGAAATAGGTATTTTTCTTGAAAAATACCTGTTATTGCAGGTATTTTTGACTCAGAGAAATGGTTTGTGGGGTGTCGGGGAGCTTTTAGAAGCTATTTGCAGTCTTTTTGGATGCAAAAAGGAGACTTTGAGCAATTTGTAGCAATGAATTTGGAAAAATTATGGTTCTTTGTGTATTAACAGGAAACAATCACGCCTTTTCTTCAATGAGAAAGGGTTATCAAATAGAAAACACAACAAAAAAAGCTTTAACTGCTTGTATATGTAGTTTTATAGAAAATTTAGGTTAAACAATGTTTGCAGTTAATCTGGGTCAAGTCGAATGGGAGGTAGTTTGGTGTTGGGGGGTTGAATACCATGAGGCAGTTATCGAATGAGATGAAGGAAGTAAATGGTATTTCACAATCGAATGCGATCCAGTGAGAAAAGGACACATGGAGGAGAGAGAGGAGGGAAATATCGCCCATATCGAAAATCCAAAATGGATTAATGATTGCACTCTTGAAAATCCATATTACTTGAGGTTCGTGAGATCTAGTAGAAGGATTGTGAATGGTCGAGATCTATCAATGGAGCTGCTCGGTGGATGGGCTTGGAGTCCTAGACATTTTTATGTGGTAGGGTTAATATAATACGTTTAAAAATAGTTTAAACATAAAATATAATGTACTAACGGGATAGGCGGATAAGTGATTTACATAGAAAATAGGTGATACACAAATGTATTACAACCTTTAGGCGAGGAATAATATATATAACATATATTTTTAAACTATGGGGGAGCAGTATATGTCATGTGGGGTTAAATAAACCATAGTATAAACATTAAAATGTGGGTTTGGGTATTTTAATAAATGAATTAATTATATTATGGGATGGGGTATTATAAGGGAATTAATAAAATAAGTTAAATTTTAATACGATTTTGAATGTGATGAGCAGAAATACATATAAATGTAGTAAGTAAAAGTATGTTTTAAGTGGTTTGGCATGTTTTTCATAATGGTGGTGCCATACTTAAATTTTTACACTTAATACTTAGGATAATACATATTTTTGGATTTTTTGAATGTTTTTGTATGAAATGAAATTAGTTAAGGGGGGTTTTTAATTTCCCTAATAAAAAAGGTGTTTTAACTTAGGAAAGGGATTTTATCTTAGGAAATGGGTGATAACAAGGAAAAGGGCTTTTATCTTAGGAAATGGGTGATAATGAGGAAAAGGGTTTTAATGAAGGGAATCTAATAATTTGTGTGTATCAGTTATCAAGCCTTGGGTCTGGTCCCAAAAAAGTCAGAGAAATGCTCTGAGCCTTTATAACTGAAGGTTTTTAATACTGTAATACTTTGAGGGAAGGGAAATTAGTAATTTTCTAGACAATGTTTTATCCATTCCTTGTGTAACTGCTTTCTTCATACCCATCATTTATTCTACCATTTTTTTCATTATTTGCATGGGTGCATTTGAGCTTTCAATCCTAAATCCATTTTTATTTTAAAGCATAAACTATATAATTCTAACCTCATTTCATGTGAGGGCTTAGATTAAGCTTTTGAGCTCCTCATTTATTCTCTAACTATCTACTAATTTGTCAAGTTTAAACTGTTTAACAAATCTTTATTGTTTATCTATAAACATGAAATTCAAAGCACGGAAAAGTTAAGATTAAACTATTTAACTCATCATGGATTATGGAATTTTGAACAAGCTGTACATAATCATTTATTTTGGCAATAAAAGTAAAAGTAGTGGCATTTTGACTTGCATCAGTTTCATGTCTTATTCTTATCTCTTAATTTTTTTTTGGGGTCCAATTTTTATTCTTTTTGATCTTTTATTTTCAAGTCCTTTCATTTTTATTTTAGGACTTTTACCCTCTTTTCATTTTTTATTATTTTCAAATATGGGAATACAACTTGCAGAAAGAAAGGTATGTACATATTTACAAGATTAATCAAAGTCAATTAAAAAATTATGAACCCTATTATTATAGGACCCTAATAGTGGTTGCACATGGGGATGGCATTCCCTGGTGAAATGTCAAGAAATTTGAGACTAGTAGCCTTTGAATTTTGACTGTGCTGACCTTGTAAATGTTGTCTGAGCTCTGCAATTAATCATACTTATGATATTTTACCTTTAAAAGCTTAGGGCCTTCTCTCTGGGCTTCAACTTTGTTAGTAAAACATCCAATCCTATCTAAACTCTACAATGTTATGTATAGTGGATACAATAAAAAAAAGTTAACTATTGGTTATTTCTAAAGAGCAGTAATGCTTCAGCATTCTACCATTGATAGGTCCACCTAGAAGATCTGATCCATCCATCTCTTTCAAAAGGAAAGCATTGTTACCTCTGTAACCATAAATAACATAAGGTCCTTTCCATAGGAAATCAAATTTCCCATGTTTACCTTTCTCTTATCTCCTTGAATCCCACATTATAACTTTGTCACCTGTTGATCATGATCATCTCCCCAGTAAAATTTCCATGGACCATATGGTTTAAATCCTCTAATTCCATTGCCCCGCCTTGCAAAGACCCTTAGCTTTCTATCGTTGTTTTCTCTTAGCTTCAAAATCGCATTTTAATGGCTAAGGTCCATATTTGGAAATATATTGGGGGTCCTAGCTCCTCCGGCCTCATCCCTCTTCATTATTGTTCTCCATGTAGTGCAGGAGCTAGACCATGAGCCAAATGAAAAGCGCTTACCTTCTGTGGCCGTCGGACGTGCTCTCAGCCGCCCGATCAATCGCAAATCAATGCACCACAGCTCATCGCCTTTGTGGACCCCCGCCCCGCACTTGCACTTATTTCAAAAACCGGCCTGTTTTCCCCGCACCGATTTTAAGGATATGCGGTATTATTCAAATCCCATCAATTCCATTCAATAGGCACCACGCGTCCCAGGTCACTGTTTCAATACCGCCGTATTTCGCGTGTTAACGTTCGATCCAAGACTCACAGCGAAATTTATGTTAACTGTCGGATCTACAAGCCTTCATCCAACGACGGTTTTTTTCTGAAGCTACACAAGTTTTAATTTAAGTATACGGCACTCCGAGCCCACCGTTCCATTGCCCTCTGATTAAGTTTCGACCATTGATTTCATTTTTGGATCGTATGACCCAGAATCATTTACACACCCCGCTGACTGACCAAGTCCGCCTCCACGTTGTCCCTTCCGCTTATCCTTTCGTACGCCCATGTGGCATTTGCGTTATCCTCGACCATTCATATACTCTGCTTATGTGTCATATTTCAGTGTTTAAGTCACGTGTCTCCACCGTGTTCATTTATCGTCGTTCTGCTATGTATCTCATTTCCACCCTTCGTTCCTCCACTATTTATCTGCATTGTTCACCACCCTACATCTTCTCATCATTTCTCCCAGTCTACATCACCATTCCATGATCACGATCGCATTTCCACCACTATGTCAGGTTTTATTTTATATGTTTGTGGGTTTTGCAGGTTTATGGTGAAGAAGAAGAGCTATCACAATTCGAGGCATCCATTGCTCAAGCGAAAGACGCGTTGCAATACTGGGTGTTCAAGTACCATGTTCGTGAAGAAGATCCCGGATAGTTTCCGTGACATGGCTTGCATTAAAGAAGCCATGGTAAAAGTCTACCAAACCCTCCAGAGCAATTTAAAACATAGATTTTCCACAGACGGGGTTATTAATCATACAGAAAAAAGTATCAGTCAGAGAGCAAAGGATTCAATGTCTGGAGCCAAAGATTTTAAATAGTAATACCACATTCAGAAGGCAAAGAGTGCAAGTGCATAAAAATCATATCCTCCAGGTTTTACTTCAACAGATTTTTCTCTCAGGAAGGTACAAAGTGTTACATATTTTATTCTTCATACCTTACCCCTAAAAGAGATTTTCTACCTAGTGAATTTACTTCATGGAGCTGGTAGCAGAGTACATGCAGTATTTCATGGCCGTCAAATAGTATGGGCGCGAATGTTTCCGCCATTTTGTTTTAATGAAGCAATTAATTGTTTTCACCTACATCTTTTATTAGTTTCTCTTCTCCTTCCTCTATAAAAAGGAGGAAGAAGGACATTGTAAGGGTTCCAGATTTTTATCAGAGAATTGTGCAGTGAAAGGCATTGTTGTATACATTTTGTATAAGCTCTTGTATGAAGGCTTAGAGCCTGTGGGGTCTCAGTGAGGAGGAGTTCTATCTGTATTAGAGGATTCTGGTCTTTGGTATCCCACAGTATGTAACTTCCTTTTATGTGTTTAATGCAACATTTCATTTTATCCATCTTCTTGTATCATGCACTGGAATGCGAGTGGCTCACTGATTTTAGGTAAGGATTTATCCTAGTTGATACCCATACTTGGATCAGTCAAGAGCTTTAAATATGGCTCAGGCATGATATATTGTTTCAAGATTCATTTCATCCATCTTTCTGCTATATTAGTTTCTTTAGGGGGGTGCTTTTAAAACGCCATTTTCATGTATGGATTCTTAGAATGATAAGCCCATATATGGTTCTGTTGTGTATCTGGGTATCAAACCAAAGTTAACTAATATCTTTTCATATTTTTTTCACTGCGTACACCTTCTGATATTTGATTTCTGTGGAATATTACTTGAACCGGCCCTCTCTACAGTAAATTGTCTCTTAACTGTCTGATGCTTTTGTGTTAGAGCTTTGCATCTTGTCTCTGCAGAATTACTTTCCCTGTGGCAGTTTCTGTAAGTTCTGGTCCCATTTAAATCCATTTCCTTGTTTTACAGGAGATAACAGGAGAGCCTTTTGGATTGACACCCAAGTTATATTATGTGCTCCTTGCTATGATAATATGTCCTAGGCACTGGTCTATGGCAACTCTAGGCTGTCTCTAGGAGTGACAATATCTTTCGACAACATCACCAATGTAGAAATCATCTTCTTTACTCTTTTTTTCAAAACTTTTCTTAATCTTATCTTGGATAACTTGAGCCTTAAGATAAGCCTCTTCTCTTGTTTGTTGCAAGTGAATGGTTTGGTTAATTCTTACTTGAATTTCATTGGTCTCAACCTGTAATTGTTGGATTATCTTCATTACTGGTACTCCTAAGTAAGATGGAAAAAAAAAATCCATTCCATAAACAAGCTAGTAAGGGGATGTACCAATAGATTTTTGGTGGTAAGTCTATATGCCGATAAGGCATTAACTAATCTCTTGTTCCAAATTTTCTTGTTATCTTCTAGTAATTTCTTGATGATGTTCACAAGGATTTTATTGGAAGATTCGAAAAGTCCATTACCTTGAGGGTAATATGCAGTAGAATGGCCAAGGGTAATGAGGTATTTATGGAATAAATCAATCATATTTTTGGATTTGACTACAGCTTCATTGTTAGTGATAAAATTTTGGGGTATCCAAATCTTGAGAGCATGTTATTTTCTAAAAAGGAGATTATGACAGTGTTAGTGGCTTGCCTGGAGGGTATGGATTCTATCCACTTAGTAAAATAGTCAGTGGCTGTGAGAATCCACTTATGTTGGGTTGAGGATGGAGGGTGAATTTCACCAATGAAGTCAAGACCCCATTATTGAAAATTAATTTATGTTGAGATGGGTTTTAAGGGTAGGGGTAGCATATTTTTCTTTGCTTCAAATATTTGACACTTGTGGCAAGAGGTCAAATAATTTTTTACATCTGAAAAAAAAGTAGGCCAGTAAAAACCAACTCTTAGGATTTTTTCTGCATTAGTCTTCGAGTATAGATGTCCTCCACAATCACCTACATGAAATTATTCTAAAACTTTGTCAAATTCTTCTTTAAGCAAAAAATTTAGTAAAATTCCACCATGATCTTTCCAAAATAGTACATTGTTTATGATACAAAATATTACTGTCTTTAATTTTAAGAATATAGCTTTTCTTCTTGATAATCCAGGAGGACCTTGTAAATTTGGTAATACAAATACAATGTCTGCATACCATGGAGAGTCTGAAATGGCTTCATTGATCTCTGGAGTCCCCATATCTTCATGATCATTTACTTGGGCAATACAATTAATTTATAAAGAATGAAAATTTGATTCAGCCATGAGTTTGGCTAAACCTTGACCTTTTATGAGTTTGGTGGGTTTGATTTCTATGCCATATTCCAGAATTGTAGCAATCCACTTGCCTCTTTTACCATCAGGGCCATTATGTGTTAGAATTTCCTTTAAAACTTCATTTGGAACATAGGCAATGATATGTGAATAAAGAATGTACACTCTAAAGTATTTTATGGCCTTTACTAAATCTAGGGCCTGTTTTTCCATTATATTATACTTTAAACTGGGATCTCTGAGTGATTTTCTAAAGAAAGTAATGGGTTTCTCATAGCCCTGGTCATTTTTTGTAGTAAAACTGCAACAATAGTGTGTTATGAAGTAAAGGAGAAAATAACGAAATCCTTCTTGAAGTTAGGACTTATAAGGACTGATGTTTTTGTTAAAGCTTGTCTAATTGATTCAAAATATTGTTTAGCTTCAATAATCCATTGAAGTACTGAGTATTTTTTAAGCATATTGTTAATTTCTCTGATTATTTTAGCTAGATTTGAGATGAATCTTCTAACGAAGTTAATTTTATGTAGAAAAGCTTGTAACTCTTTAATGTTCCTAGGAGGAATAATGTTTAAATTGCTTCTATTCTAGTTGGGTCTATCCTAATTCCCTCTTTAGATATAATATGTCCTAGCAGTTTACCTTCTTCCAATCCAAATAAATTTTTCTTAGGGTTTAGAGAGTTGCCAAATTTTCTGCATTTAAGAAAGACTTGCCTGAGATGATCTAGATGTTCATAATCAATATTTGAAAATACAATAATGTAATATAAATAGATCATTAGGAATTCATGAATCTCCTTTGCAAAGGCTATATGCATGGCTCTTTGAAAAGTGGCTACTGCATTCATTAACCCAAAAGGCATTTTTACATACATAAAAGTGCCCCATGGAGTAGTGAAAGAAGTTTTGGCTTGGTCTTCTGGTTGGACTAGAACTTGGTTATATCCTAAAAATCCATCTAACAATGAAATTCTGGAAGAACCAACTACCCTTTGTACAATGTGATCCATCTTTGGTAAAGGGTAATTATCTTTTAAGAACACCTTATTTAAGTGTTTGAAATCAACACATAATCTAATTTCTCCCATATTTTTCCTAGTGGGAACTAGATTAGAAACCCAATCAGAATATCTGATTGGTGCAATTATTTTGGCATCATACATTATTTTTATCTCTTTCTCAATTAAAGGCATCAAAACATGATTTATCCTTCTTAACTTTTGTTTAAAAGGTTTTTGGTCCTCTTTTATAGGTATTTTATGCTATATTATGCTACTGTCATAGGATTTAAGGTTCTCATAACTCCAAGCAAAAACATCCTGAAATTCCTTAAAAAGAGATATATATTTTTCTTTTTCTTCTTGAGGTAAAGCTTTAGAATGTTTAATCATCTTAAGTTTTAACTCTATACCAATATTACATTACTCAATATCAAATCTAGGTGGCTCCATTTTAGGTTTTCTTGCAACATCATTAGATTCAAATAAATCTTCTAAAGGAGTTAAACCTTTTGGTAAAAAGTTATCTTTGAGGTTCAAAATATCAGATTCATCATCTGCTAACTCTTCAATCTCTGTTTTTTCTAAATTATCTATATCTAATTGACTAAATTTAGTAGGTTTAGTAAAAATTAAATTATTTATATCTATGTTATTTAAATCGTCTTCACTATCTAAGTTCTGATCTAATCTACAGTTTGTATCTATATTACAAGTCTGAAATTCACCTTCATTTTTCATAAAATGATAAATTTGTTCATCTTGTGAGAAAATTTTCCAATATTTAAGATTATCAATAATTATTGGTCTGTCTTTTACTTCTATAGTATATCTATGATTTGGTTGGAATGGAAGATTATAGGTACTAGCAAAGCTTGCTAAGCATTAAGCCTGTATGTTCTGTTTTCTTGGTATTGCAGAAAAATGACATTCTAACAATTCTTTGATCAAATCTAAAAAAGTTTCTCTATATCAGCTTAACCTTGGATTATAAACATAATATTCTCCATTTATTTATTTTACAATTAACTCCGAGTCTCCATAATTGATATTATTTTACCTCCTAAATTCCTAACAATATGCAGTCCTAAAATAAGAGCTTCATATTTAGCCATGTTCTTGGTACATTTAAAATTTAGTCTGAAAGAATCGCCTTCTGCATTATTTTTTTCCATATTAGTTATCCAAAATTCTGCTCCTGCTCCTAATTTACTAATTGAACCATCAAAATCTAGGTGCCATAAAGATTCATGAAAGATGTTTTCACTATCCGGTGTTTTGTTTTTATCTCTTGGAAATACTGAGAGAGGGGGGGGGGGCTGGTGAATCAATATTCCTTTCAATTAGAGCATTAGTTAATCTTCAATTATTATCAGTGTTTTTACGATGATAGTAGAAAACAAGAGGAACACAAATTCACATAGTTTTAAAGGTGGAAACCCACTCCGGGACAAAAACCACCTAATGTTTTTCTAATAATTCTTTAATATTCAACTCCAATTGAAAATAAATCTCCAACTTTCTAGAATCTAGAAAATAATTCTTATCCAGCTCCCACTGGATGGATGCTCCAACGCCCAATATTCTTCATTAGTAAACTGAATGGATGCCCCAACACCCAATGAGCTACAACTCACCCTAGCACCACCCTACCACCCTATAGAAGAATACAAGAAGAATGGACTCCCCTACCAGGGAAAATTGTCCACTTTACAATGATATAGAATGATGTAGAAGAAGAAGATATACTACACCATAACCCCAAATTTGACACAACCACCTAATGATGATCCTAGACCTCCCAACACTGCCTCTTCAACCCTTGGCAAAGAGATATTAGTACAATTTGTATAATAATGTATTTACAATGACTAAGTACAATGATACCTTTACAATGATTGTATGCAGTGATGCCCACTTGAACACTTCATATGATGAACTTCTTGCTGGTATTATGCACCTTAGTTGCTGCTCTTGTCATGCCACCCTCTGCTGCACCTTTTTTTTCTTTGCTGTCATAGAAAGTTTGGTCCTTTGCAACCCTTGACAACACATGATCTAGCTTTTTCCTCCCTTCTAGGAGCTCGATATTGAATCTGGTGTATCTTTGTTATTTTAGATCCTCAATATCTGATTTTCAGTCCTGTAATATTCCTCTGAGTCATATTTCCAATGGCATAGGTCTGAATCAATTTTGATTCTTCAAGAGAGAGTTATACCCAATCTCTCACAATGCCCTAATTATGGATTGTTTCATAAGAGCGCACTTGTCGAAATGCCACGTGTCACTGTTTCTTCATTTGGCTCTGAAATTGATAGAGAAAAAATAAAATTATATGCACTATTCGTCACTTTTTACAGAATTCCAATCTGATACTCAGAGAGAGAGTTATGATGAATTTATCAAGGTCACTTCTTTGAGATGAATTTCAGGAGTCTGCAAAAATCCTGAATTCCATAGATCATATTTCCAAAAATGTTGCGCACCTTGAACTAAAATTTTTAGTGAATATTCCTCAAGATTTCAGCTTCACCTCATAAAAATTTCAGCTTCTTAACCTTCGTAGAAAAAAATTTAGAGCGCAAATTCCACGATGACCTATTTCATATGGCGAAATCCCTTGCCTAAGGAGGAAAAGAAGATCACAATTTATATAAATGCTTAAGTTGAGAGGGGCTTCAACAAGTGAACATGGGAGGGATTTTAGGAGCTTAAAAAATATTAATTATGACTTTTCAATGACCCATGCCCCAACCCCATGGTGTTTTAGCCCACTAACTGGGGGTACAAACTTCAAACATGAATATCTCTCGAACCGTGAAGAATTACATGGCATGCCATATATCAACGGAAACATATTGACAAGTAGAAACCCTCAAAATAATTATTGACCCAAAATATATTAATTTTGTAGGTCAAAATTCCCATGCAATATTGGGTTAGCCCCTGGTGCTGCTTGGGTTGACATCAATGACAACCGCTGATCAACAATATCCCCCTTTGGAATTTATGGCAACACAAGTACTCCCCCTGTGATCATGACACCTATTCCTACAACATTATCTCCCCCTTTTACATCAATGGCAAAGGGTAACTCCCCCTGAAACACAACCATCCTGTAGACACTTCCACTCCGCCTGACACACAACCGTCCTGCAGAGATGTAATCTAATGAGAACTTGGGATAATCCCAAGCTTTTGATGAAGATATTCAAATGCTTCACGAGGTAAAGGTTTAGCGAATATATCAGCAATTTGTTCTTTTGTACAAACATACTCAAGTTTTATATTATTTTCAATGACTTGGTCTATAACAAAATGATATTTGATCGGAATGTGTTTTGTTTTTTAATGCATGACAGGATTCTTGGAGATGTTGATGGCACTAGTGTTGTCACAGAATATGGGAATAGGCTCACTGAAATGTACTTGAAGATCTTGCAAAGTTTGTTTCATCCAAAGGAATTGAGTACAACATGATGCTACTGCAATGTATTCTGCTTCCGCTATAGATAACGAGATTGAAGTTTACTTTTTTCTCAACCATGATATGAGACAAACACCTAGATAGAATGCTGCTCCACTAGTACTCTTATGATAATCAACGCTTTCTACCCAATCTGCATTTGTAAAGGCTTGAATAATGAGATTTTTTCCCTTGGGATACCACAAGCCATATTCTTTTGTGCCCTTTAGATATCGAAGAATTATTTTGGCGGTAATAATATGTGATTATTTTGGTGCTACTTGGAATCTTGCTACTTGTCCAACTTCTTGCATAACATCTGGCTAGCCGAGAGGCTATTACATATAGAAGACTACCAATCATAGATCTTTACAACCTCTGATCCACATCCTTAGATGAGTATCCTATGCTCAATTTTCAACCTGTTAACATAGAAGTATGGATGGGTTTGTAATCTTCCATTTTGAATTTCTTGAGCATTTCCTTGATGTACTTGGCTTGACATATAAATATTCCTTTCCCTTGCTAAGATATTTGAAGCCCTAATAAGTATGTTAGTTCACCAAGTAAAGACATATCAAAAACACTTTTCATCTTTGTAGAAAAGTTCTTAATTAGTCGATCATCGGTTCTACCAAATATTATATCATCCACATATACCTCAATGATTGTTAAATTATCTTTATCTATTTTCACATAAATATTGGTATCAACAGTACCTTTCTTGAACCCTTGTTGACGTAGATATCCATCAAGACGAGCATACCATGCTCTTGGAGCCTACTTGAGATCATATAAAGCCTTCCTTAACCTGCAGACATAGTCTTCTTTTTGTGATAGTAGAAAACCTTCAAGTTGTTCAATGTAAACTTATTTTTCTAATTCTCCATTCAGAAATGCTGACTTAACATCCATTTGGTAGATTTTTATTTTTCTTGAACATGCATAGGCAAGAAACATTCAGATGGCTTCCATTCTGGTAGCTGGTGCAAATGTTTCATCAAAATCAATTCCTTCCACTTGTGCATAGCCTTTGTAAACCAATCTTGCTTTGTTCTTGGTAACCTGCCCATCTTCATTCAATTTATTCCTGAACACCCATTTAGTCCCAATGACATTTTTATCTTTTGGCCATGGAACTAATTCCCAGGTGTTATTCTTCTCAATTTGATCCAATTCTTCATTCATAGCTTCTACCCAATGTTCATTCTGGCTGGCTTCCTCAAAACTACTAGGCTCAAAGGTTGCTAGAAAAGAAACATGAGCTTGTTGTGATGAACGAAGCTATTGACCTTCATTTTTGTCACCAATGATTTGATTTGATGGATGGTTGTTTTGAATCCACTCTTTTTTTCTCCTTGGAGGAGCTTCTTGTTGTTGTTCTAGTATATCTTGATGATCATTGTTTACTTCTTCCTCGTTGATAGTTTCTTCTTGTTATACAATTTTATCTATGTCTTTTTTCAACCTCTATCTCAAGTTTCAAATATTCTAGATCCTCATCATTACTCGCTAGAACACTACATTCTTCAAATGTAAAATTTATGCTCTCCACTATATGTTTTCTTCTTAGATTATAGCATTTATAGGCCTTTCTTTTAAGTGAGTAACCAACGAAGATACCTTCATCAACATGTGATTCAAACTTACCCAAATTTTGATCTTCTCTTTTGATATAACATTTGCTTCCAAAGATTCTAAAATATTTTACATTAGTTGGTTTTCCTTTCCATAATTCACATGGAGTCTTGTTGCAATTATTTATGAGAAGACTTTGGTTGATAATGAAGACTACCGTATCAATTGCTTGAACCTAGAATTTTTCATCCAATTTTGAGTCCTTCAATATTGTTCTACCCATTTCCTATACAGTTCTATTCTTTCTTTCAACAACTCCATTTTGTTGAGGTGTTCGTGCTGTTGAGAATTTCCTTTTTATTCCATTTTTGTCACAGTATTGCTGAAATAATTTGGAAGTGAATTCTCCACCATAATCTGATCTTAAACACTTTATTTTCAAATCAATTTCATTTTCATACAACTCCTTGTAGATCTTAAAGAACTCAAATGCTTTAGATTTTTTCTTTAGGAAACTGACGGTTGTCATCATGGTATAGTCATCTATCATTAACATGAAATATAATTCTTTGTCTAAGCTTTTTTTTCTCACATGACCACATAGATCAGTATGTATCAATTCCAATGGATGTGATGCAAAGTGTTCTTTTGTTTTAAATTGGAATTTTGTCTGCTTTCCATGCCGACATGCCTCACATAGTATGTTGGAAGGTTTTGAGATTTTCGGCATTTCTCGTACTGATTCCTTTTTTCTTATCCTGGCAAGATTGTCAAAGTTTATGTGACCCATTCATTTTTTCCATAACCAACATTCATCTTCTTTAGCTAGTAGACATGATTTAGTTACTTCATCCAGAACATATATGTCATTTGGAGCTCGACTTGATGTAGCCACAATTTTACCATACCTGCCTTTCCTGATATCAAAATTTGTGGAGTTGAATAGAATTGTGTGTCCTTGATCACACATCTGTCCAACACTAAGAAGATTGTGATTCATGTTTTTGACCAATAGAACATTCTTGGAAATAACATATTTTCTTCCGAGAGTGATGGTACCTGATCCTATAACATTTGAAGATCCATCATTTCCAAAGGATATGGTTCCATCCTTCTTCTCTTTCATAGATAAAAATTTCCTTCTATCTCCAATCATATGCGTTGAGCAACTGCTATCAACATACCACACATCTTTATTTTTTTGAGCCTTGAGAGTGAGAGCACAATTTTCAGTCTTCTTCTTCTTCCATGTTCGTTCATTCTGTGGCTTCGAAGATTATTCTGGAGGATTTTCAAGTCTACAGTCTTTGGCTATGTGTCCAAAGTTCTGACATTTGTAACATTCTATATTAATTATTAGATGTTCAAATCTATTGATGTTTCGTTGAGCCGTGGGAGGTTCATATTTGAAGAATCTCTTGGAATTGTATTGGTTACTAGGGTATGTGCGACATTCTACAGCTTTATGACCAAATTTTCCACATGAATAACAATAGCCATGAAAAATATGTTGGTACTTGGATGAAAATATTCGTCGAGGAATCATATTCCAAGGATGTGCTTACAAATATTGTCCAATGAAGTCTTCATGTATGTCAGATCTCATAGTTTCATTGTATTTTGTTGTAGAAGGTCCTTCTTCTTCTTCTTTGTAACTGAGGCCAGTTCTGTCATTGTAAGATCATTGATTGTTGATGAGTTCTTCCAATGCCCTTGAGCTGTTGGCATAGTTTTGGACAGTTTTCCCCTTCTTCACTTCCTTATGCAGTGAGACTACTTCGGCTTCTAATGCTTCCCTTTCTTGGTTGCTTTCTTCCAACTTCTTTTGAAGTGACTCTTCAATCCATTTGTGTTCAACCTCAATTTTGAGACCTTGAACTTGTTCTTCAAGAGTATTAGAACGGATATTCTTAGCATTGAGATATTTTATAAGTTTGATTGCCTCCTCATAAAATTCTTCTATGGTCAACCCTTTTTCTTCATTTTTTGATACTTCTTATTTATTGTGCTTGGCCATAAACAATACTTTCTCATTGGCTTCTTCTTTGCTGTCACTTTCTTCATCAGATGATGAGCTATATTCTTTAGAGAGAAAGTTCCTTTTGGATCCTTTCTTTTTGCCTTTCTTGTTGAATTTATTAAAGCCTTTCTTTCCTTTTGAGGTGCTATCACTTTTGTTTAGACATTTTGCTATGAAATTCCCAACCTCACCACAAATGAAACATATCAATGGAAGTTTACGTTTGAATTTTCCCTTACCATGTTTTAGCTTTCTTGTAAAGTAAGAATATTCTTCATCTGAAAGACCTTCTCCATCATCTCCCTTTTCTTCACACTTGCAAGTGCATGTCATTTCAATTGAAGTTTGTTTGTCCTTATTGGCTTGCTTAGATGCAACAAACACAGTTTCTATATTTGAAGTACCCTTTTCTTCATCAAGTCTCATTTCAAATGCTATGAGAACTCCATGTAATTCTTCCTTGCTGAGTTTGTCCAGATTTGCATTGTATTCTAAGACCGATACCTTTGGGTTGAATCTCCCTGGTAAAGTTATAAGAATCTTCTGTATAATATTATTCTCGTCAACTAGTTCTCCCAATCCTTCTAGAGTATTGGTTATTTCATCAACATATTGGAAGTATGCAGGAATGTTGCAATATTCTTTCATTCTGAGTTGCTCAAATTTTTCTCTATAGATTTGAATCCTTGCTTCTTTGACATTTGAGTCACCTGCATATATATTCTCAAGATTGTCCCATACATTTTTGGAAGTTTTACAACCCAACACCTTATGATAAGCAGATTCAATAAGTCCAATGATAATAATATTCTTTTCTTTTGCATCATTTACCAAATTATTCTTACCTTGTTCATCTGCGGTTGATGTACATCCATTTTGAACAGTGTCCCATACTTTGTAACCTTGTGCGAAGAGATAGAACTCCATTCTTCCTTTCCAAAGTGCATAATTATTTTAATTGAATAGAGGTACACCATTCTTGGTATGCTCCATGACCTCCTTCCAGCTGTTAAACTGTTATTGAAGGAACCAAGCTCTGATACCAGTTGTTGGAAACACTGAGGGGGTAGGGGGGAGAGGTGAATCAGTATTCCTTTCAATTAGAGAATTAGTTAATCTTCAATTATTATCAGTGTTTGTACAATTATAGTAGAAAACAAGAGGAACACAAATGCACACAGTTTTTAAGGTGGACACCCACTCCGGAACAAAAAATACCTAATGCTTTTCTAATAATTCTTTAATATTAAACTCCAATTGAAAATAAAGTTCCAACTTCCTAGAATCTAGAAAAGCATTCTTATCTAGGTCCCACTGGATGGACGCTCCAACGCCCGATATTCTTCAATAGTCAACTTAACGGATGCCCCAACACCCAATGAGCTAAAACTCACCCTAGCACCACCCTACCACCCTATAGAAGAATAAAAGAAGAATGGACTCCCGTACCAGGGAAAATGGTCCACTTTACAGAGATATAGAATGATGTAGAAGAATAAGATATAATATACCATAACCCCAAGTTTGACACAACCACCTAATGATGATCCTAGACCTCCCAACACTCCCTCTTCAACCCTTGGCAGATAGATACTAGTGCAATTTGTATAATAATGTATTTACAATGACTAAGTACAATGATTGTATGCAGTGCTACCCACTTGAAGACTTCATATGATGAACTTCTTGCTGCTGTTATACACCTTGGTTGCTTCTCTTGTAATTCTACCCTTTGATGCACCTTGCTTTGCTTTTCTGCCATAGAAATTATGGTCCTTTGCAACCCTTGACAACACATGATCTAGCTTTTTCTTTCCTTCTAGGAGCTTGATATTGAATCTAGTGTATCTCTGTTATTTCAGATCCTAAATATTTTATTTTCGGTCTTGTAGTATTCCTCTGAGTCATGCTTCCAATGCCATAGGTCTGACCCAATTTGAATTCTTCAAGAGAGAGTTATACCCAATCTCTCACAATGCCTTAATTATGGATTGTTTCAGAAGAGCTCACTTGTACGGCATGCCACATGTCACTATTTCTTCATTTGGCTTTGAAATTGATAGAGATAAAAGTACATACTATTCACTATCCTTCAATTTTTACAGAATTCAAATTCGATACACAGAGAGAGAGTTATGATGAATTTACCAAGGTCACTTTTTTTAGATGAATTTTAGGAGCCTGCAAAAACCCTGACTTCCATAGATCATATCTTCAAAAATATTGTTCACCTTCATCTGAAATTTTTACAGAAGCTTCCTCGGGATTTTCGCTTCACCTCATAAAAATTTCAGCTTTTGAACCTTCGTATAAAAAACTTTAGAGCACAAATTCCACGATGACCTGTTCCAGATGGCGAAATCCCTTGCCTAAGGAGGAAAAGAAGATCACAATTTATATAAATGCTTAAGTTGAGAGGGGATTCAAAAATTTAACATGGGAGAGATTTTAGGAGCTTAAAAAATATTAATTATGAATTTTCAATGACCCATGCCCCAACCCCATGGGTTTTTAGCCCACTAAATGGGGGTAGAAACTTCAAACATGAATATCTCTCAAACCATGAAGAATTACATGGCGTGCCATATATCAACAGAAACATATCGACAAGTAGAAACCATCAAAAGAATTATTGGCCTAGAATATATTAATTTGGTAGGTCAAACTTTCCATGCAATATTGGGGTAGCCCCTAGTGCCACTTGGGTTGACATCCATGACAACCGCTGATCAACATTATCTTCTAGTTCAGTTTTGATTTTAATTTCAGTTTCAGAGTGCATAAAATGAATGAATCCATGTCAGTAGGTGTAGTGTAAATTCGATAATTTCTTGGTCTTTATAGAATACTTACCATGTATTTCATCAATGTTTCCCTATAAAGTTTCTTTGGTTGTCCAAAAATAGATATTGTTGCATATGACATATCAATTTGTAGAGATCCTTGTAATTTAGCTCCCCATGAACAAGATAAGGGAATTCCATACTTAGGAGGGATGTCAGATACTACAATCTCCATGAGTATGCTTTTACCAGGATATTGTACTAATGTGACACACAAATATTTAATCAAACCTAAACATTTGGCTTTTCTGGAATCAAATGAAAAGAGATATTTTTAAGGTCTAATGATATCTAAATTCAGGGTTTCCATTATTGCTTTTGGCATTAAAATGTGTGAAGCCCCTGAATCTAGCATTACATTATGTAATATTTGATCATGAACAATTAAGCTAATGTAAAACGATGGAACTACTCCATCTTGGTGTTTTCCATTAACATCAGGACCAAAAATTAACTCTAGTTGATCATCACTTAGATTTACTGAATCTTCTCCATCATTCATGTTTAAGGTTTCAGTGATAGTTGTTTTGTACAAATCATGTTTTACCAATTCTATTAAAGGAATTGGTATTTTTAATTTTACAATCTCAACTTGAATATTAAATGGAGCTTGTGATTTACATAGCTTAATTATCTCTTCTTTAGTAATTGTAGTTTGAGTAAGTTTATCTTCTTTTTCTACAACTATTTTCTCATTTTCAGTTTGTGTTTCTATTGTCTTAACATTTTTAGTTTTCTTTTCAGGAATAGTTTGAGAAGCAGTAGATGTTTTTGGAGATTTTGAATTATCAGAAGTTGTTTTAATAGTGGAAAATTTTGAATCAGCTAATTCTCGATCAACATTGGGTGTCTTGGAGTATAAAATTGTCATTTTAGCATAATTAATTATCTTTACAGTAGCATATTTTTGTGAATCTATTGATGTTTGGAAAACCTCATCTGTTATGTCAACAATATTGGGACTAGGTGAAATTTTAGGGCTTGAAATTTTCTTGAATGAATTGGAGTTTTGTTTTTTTTCCCTAGGGATAATTTGTAGAACTTTTGTAGTGAGAGCTTCTACTATTTTCTTAGTTTGTGCTTGAACATATTTCTTAGTAGAAGGATCTATGTTTTTCTTGCTTCTAATGTTATATTGCTTATGTACTTCATTGACAACAAAATCATAACCTTGTTTCTAAGCAAATGATTCACCGTAATCTAATTGCATTTTTTGTAAATCATATAAATCCTGATCTCCTTGTGTAAGAAGTATAGCATTATCATCATTAATACCCATTAGATTTATGGTTTCTTCATCATCATCATTTTGATGAAAAATTTTAGCATAGTTCTCTTGGAAAGGTGGTCTTATTGTTTGGTCAGGTGCTGATTCTCTAGATTTTGCAGTATTTGTATTTTTCCTGAAATTGGGATTCCTAATCTACTGTTGGTTATCCCATCATTATCTCTAAAGTTTTGGTAATTGATATATTTCTAAATCTAAATTAGATGCTTCTTCTTTTAATAATACTCTCCTCTCATTTCTTAATATAGCTTTTCTAGCCAAAAAAATTGCCTCTACACTAACAACATTTGTCTACATTTCTTCTAAAGTCCCTGGATTTATATCTCTTAATTGATAAGCTATGTCTGTGTCAAATCCATCAGGGAATTTGAGAAGGAAAAAGTCTGGGGTCAGTTTGAGATTAATAGGGCTTGAATTATAAATGTTGTTGTATCTAGTGCAATAATCCTAGACTGTCTCATTAGGTGCTCTTTTTATACTTTCAAATTTAGACAATATTTGAAGAGGATTTTCCTTCTTTTCCCATTTATTAATGAATAATATATGAAACACTTCTAAATGAAAAACACTACTAGGATTCAAGCCTTTAAACCTGTTTTTAACCTCCCCAGTTAATGTTTGAGAAAAAATTCTAATTTGTACATTAGAATCATCTATTTCATGAAACTCAAAATAATCTGTCATCTTACTAACATGTTGCTGGGTAGTATATTGAGTGGTTGCATCAAATTGATGTATTTTGTTTTGATAGTACTAAGGCATTTCATGTAGTTGGGCTGGAAGGATCAAGGGAGCATATCTAGCAGCCATGGCTTGAATTCTAGCTTGGCTTGGGGGTAAGTTGGAAGTACTTGGGGCAGAGCTAGAAGCACTTGCTGATGTAGTTGCAAAAATTTCATATCAAACTAAGATATAGGAAGATTTACTAGTAAATGTGGTTGAGAAACTAAAATATGAAGTTGGAAAATATGAAGAAGTACTAGGAGATTAGAATGATGTATTGGAAAATGCAGAAGGAAAACTAGTGGATTGAGATGAGGTTGTGGAGGATGGGAATAATACTCTAGGTTGGAATGGTTGTTTAGGGATAAATGGATCTGTGGAATGAATTTTGGTGGGGATAATGGATGATGTGGTGGTAAATAGAGATGAACCTTGAGACTCTAAAAGGCTAGTATCGAAATGAGTGGTAGAAGGCTTAGGGTATAAGCTAATAAAGCAACTAATTTAATTGAGTGCTGAAAAATAGCTTCATCTATTTCCTTAAGTATAGTAGCATTTATTTCATCAATTTTATCATAAGCTTCAAAGATATTTGATTCAGAATCTACTCAAACAGTTTCCTATTTAATTTTAAGAGATGAAATAAAATAAGTATCTATAACAGTTCTATTTAAATCACTTTTTGATTTGACTCTGAATAAAGAATATTCAAAATTTAAGTCAAAATCAATGTCTTGTACGGTTTCTAACTATTTTGGAAGGGAATTTTCTCTAACGAAGGAAAATGTATTACCTAAATCTCCTACTTTATTATTATTTTTCCCAATTCTGTCAGGATCATCTACTATGACAACAGGTTGTGAATCTACATTTGACCTAGTATAGTAGACTCTTCTGGAAACGAGAATTACAACTTTTAATGAAAATATACTCACAACATTTTAAAATAGTCTTTAAGGTGAAAAGATAATGAAAATATTTCCTTGAAAACCTATTTAAAAAATGAGGATTGGTTATTTTCCCCAGCGGAGTCGCTAGTATGTGTACACTAATAATTCCCAAAGTTGTGAGCTTTTTAGTTTATAGTTTTAAGAATATTAGAGGTAACCATAGACCTACTTTCAAGTTTTAGGATCTAGCCTTCCTAAGGCTCAATGAGGGCTCTCTCTATAAGATTTAACTTTGTTATTATGTTTGATTTTAGGCTAGTTATATGGGGAAATTTGGTTTTGATATTTGGTTTGGTTTGGTGGGAAAAATCACTTAATGATATGGATAGTAGTAGATTTGGTTTTCCATTGGGAAAATGGAGTGAATGTTTCAAGAAAACAGATCAGGATCAAGGTCTAAAGTCAAATATTTTCAGTCCAAGATAGCAGAGTCACTCAAGATATTGGAGGTTGATTGGTGAAGTGGTTTAATTGGGATAAAGAGCATTCAAGGATTCTTTGATCTAGATAAGGATGAAAAGATAGAGGTCATTCAAAAGAGGGAGAAATTAAGGGTTCCGTACTCTAGAAATCAGCGAAAAACATTAAAATTAAAACTAGTAAATAACAAAGTGCTTTTAAGAAATTCTGAGATATCACTTCCTGATTTCACATTAAATTTTAGAACACATTTATGTATGAATGGAAAACATAAGAATATTTAACAAATAACACAAGAAATTACTTCACGTAAGTGGCCCAACACATGAATCCTGAAATATGATGTTTTATTGATTTGATCTAGCCTGATGACTTGAAACTTGAAACAAAAGCCCTTCAGGTACAGATAAAATTGACTATATAAATCTTCGGTAATTTATTCCACACCAATACTTCAAAGGATGAAGTATTTATACAAAAAATAATACAAAATATCTTAAAAAAATCATAGGAATTTTCTAATGAAAATAAAATATATATTAAAAAAGGATAGTGAAAGCTACATAACAAACTTGTAAGCTATCTTATTTATTAAATAAAATATCTTTCTTGTTGGACTTAGGCTGTAGCTGGCGGTTTGAGGTGTCTTCAATGCTGGTACTTGATCTTCAACCGGTTTTGAAAATTTATCTTCTCATCTGATACTCTTTATCTCATACAATTTAACCATTGATACTCTTTAACCTGCTGTTGGACTATTTTACTGCTGTAAAAATTTGTTTTTACTGTGTAAAAATTTGTTTTTACTGTGTAAAAACAACACAGTGTTTTTCATCCTCTTTCACTGTAAATTGTCTTTTATAGTAAGTCAGTAAGCTTTTTCCAAAATTATTCATCAGGTAACTTTATGTTTTTAAGTTTTCTGAAATTGTCATCAGCCTCTGTGTATCTAACAAAGGTTGGCTTGACCACCAAGAGATGTTTTATCTCATGTTGTAAATAAAACAAATCTTCAACACTTTTGTTCAACACTTTTCTTGTAGGTACTCCTTGCCAATCTGCCTTATTTACTTTTTCTTTGGAAAAATATTTGATCTTCTTGCTGTTAGTATGAATTCTTTGTCGAAGCGTACGAAAAAGAACCACTTTAGCTACGCATAACTAATAGCCCTAACAACAATAATGGCTGCAAAACATCTTCAGATCTGCAATTAGTAGTTAAAGTACTGCAACAAACAGATCTATAAATGGAAAGACATTAAGCAGTAAAGTAAAGAGTTTGCTCCATGCATCCAACAGACAAGACAAGAACACGATTTTGAATGAATTTTTATATTACAGGGCACCTGGGAGGAAACAAGAAGGTGTATCCAGATCTCCTCAATGGGATGGGTTCTTTGTAGTCCTCAGCACTTCAGATCTAAGCTTTCTCTCTTGTAGATGTAGAAAACCCAATGTAGAAGGTAGAGCTCAATGGGAGCAACAATGGCAGAAAATGAGACCGAGTGTATAGATCCAGAGTGATCTAGTATGCAACAAAAGGTGAAGAATGAAGGGGAAAACTCTCCTATTTATAACAAAATATTGGGTCATTCTAGATCTTGGTGCATGATTAAAATAATGTTAACCAAATCTAGATCCACCTCTATGGAATATTTTATTATTATTTGTTGGAGGGAAAGGGTGCTTGACTTGGGTCAAATCCCTTGATTAGTGAAAAATAAATAAATAAATGATTTATTTATCTTTTTAAGGAAGTGGTTGGGATATAATCAAATAAATAATGATTTATTTGATTAATGGTGGTTGATTTGGTCATCTTTAACAAGGAATATTATTTAAATAATTATTCTTAGAAAATAATAAGATAACTATGGGTTTATCTCATTAATTTCTTTGTTTTTGGGTTAAACATGACTGGGAATAATAATTAAATTATGGTTTAATTAATTATTCCTTTTGGGGTTTCCTAATTAACATAGTGAAAGCAGTTTTACTTGGGGTAAAACTGGTCTTACATGGTATACTTGGGTCCATCTAATGATAAAGAGTTAGATGACCAAAAAATGGTGTAACACTTGCTTCATTAGTTTATCATTTATAACAAGAATGTTTAGAAAGTGTTTTTCTCTTAAGGTGTCAAATTTAACCATGAATCTAGTTATGGCCCAATCCATGTTTGACACTTCTCTTCTAGCTTCTTCATCAAGTTTTTCTTTGAAATTACCTTTGTCACCTCAAGGATTGATTCAAATCTATCTGTTATCCCTATCTCATCCAACTCTTTCTTGTTTTTAGTGTTCAGAAATGTTATTATTTCTAGGACCTCTTTAGGCTTAGAACCTAGCTCTTCCTTTGCCTTCAAAATTTCTTCTTTGGCTACTTTGATTAAGTCCTTTTGCTCATAAATTACTTGACTTGATGGCCAGGTATCATTGATGTTGGTAATGTGTTATATTCTTTCCATGACTAGCCCCACACGTTGTACGTCGCGCTGGGCGCAGCAGGGGGGTCACAAGGGAGGAGGCAGCCCCCACTGTTGGGGTCTGGGGCAGCGCCCAGTGAAAATTGTTTTGGTGTGTGGACACACTCATAGGCGCACCCACCCATGTTTTGTGAATGAGTTTGCACATGTTTTTGGGGTACGATGGTTTTTGGCCCCTGGTATTTTGTAGATCCGGTCAAGGGAACTACAGTTATGTTCTAATCCAGGGTTAATGGATTGGGGTTTATGTATGCTTCGGCATGTATATATATGTGTTGTAACACTAAAAGGAATATAATGAAAAATCAAGCTGGTCGTCTAGATTTGGGATCCAGGGGAAAATCTTTGTGTATATTTGTCTTATGTTTTATGCTCTCGCTATTGTTTATTTTCTGTTTTAAGATTCGTTTGCAGATAATTTCGTTCATGTATAAACTCATATCCGTTGTCGCAGACTTTTTCGCTTCAAGGGGTCACCTTTCTGCCTAAGGGTTTTTTCTGCCCCAGGTAGACCTCTCTGCTCAAGGAGATCACAGATCGATTCTTGTGGTGTATGCAGCGGCGAGCGGTAAGATAGAGATCGAGAAATTTAATGGTCAGAGTTTTGAGTTGTGGAAGCTCAAGATGGAGGATCTGCTGGTGGATAAAGATCAGTGGATTGCGGTAGATCTAGGTACTAAAACAATGGTAATGTCAGATGAAGACTAGAAGAAACTAGATCAGAAGGCTAAGAGCACAATACAGTTGTGTGTCTCAGATTCAGTATTGTTGAATGTATCTGGGGAAGCTACGACGAAGAATTTGTGGGAAAAAATTGGGACTTTGTACCAATCTAAGTCTCTGGTGAATAAGTTGTTCCTGCGGAAAAAGCTGTATAACCTGAGGATGAAGGATGGAGACTCGGTGACAGAGCATCCGAATGCCTTCAATACTGTTGGTAAGTCGGCTTGTCAATCGTTGATATTAAAACACGATGAAGATAAGTGTACCGCCTTTGTGTTCTCTACCAGACTCATGGGACAGTCTGGTTATTGCAATAGGTAGCAATACAACTACCTTGAATTTTGATGACATTGTCTCAGCCTTGCTGTCGGAGGAAATGAGAAGGAAAAATATGGAGGGTCAAAATGGAGATGTCTTATCTGTACGAGGAAGGTCCCAAAACAAAAACAAGAATAAGGTTTTGAGTGGGAGATCTAAATCTAGAGGGAGATCTAAATCTCCTGGAAATTTTGTAAAGGTGTGCTAGAAATGTGGAAAGGAAGGGCATTACAAAAAGGAATGCAGATCTAAAGCTCCTGAGAAAGGAAAGGGATCTGATGATGCTCCTTCTACAGAGGAAAAAACCACCTCGGATGAAGGTGGGGATGTGTATTTGGCTTCTTCTTCAAATAAACATGTAGATCATGAGTCATGGTTGATTGACTCAGGTGCATCCTTTCACTTCATTCCCCATAGGGAATGGTTCTACGAGTATGAGAAATATGATGGTGATGTCTTCCTAGGGGATGATAGGAAGGCCATAATCATTGGAGGTGGAAAGGTCAAGTTGAAGCTGCAAGGTGGAAGGATTATAACACTTCCTGGTGTTCTGCATATTCCTGCATTGGCCAGAAATCTTATTTTTGTAAGTAAGATGGATGATGCAGGTGTAAAAACAGTGTTCGAGAAAGATGCCTACAAGATGGTTCGGGGAGCACTGGTATTAATGCAGGGAGTTCGGACTGGAACTCTGTACAAGCTACAAGGTCTCACTATTATTGATGGGTGTAATAGTTATATGGTTCCTAAAAGTGGAGCGGAAATCCTAGCTGTCTCTGGAGAAAAGACCATGTTATGGCATCAAAGGCTTGGAAATATTGGAGAGAAGGGCCTTCGGAGTACCGTACAGAAATGGTATGGTAGAAGGTATGTCTAATTTCTCTTCCGGATTTCAATTTCTCGTGAACATTGGTATATGGGAAGAAAAATCGTGGCTTTTCCCTTCGGGTACAAGAGGGCGAACAAAGATATTAGAACTTGTGCACAGTGATGTGTTTGGACCTGTGTCAGTTCCTTCACTGGGAAAGTCTGTGTACTATGTTTCATTCATAGATGACTTCTCAAGTAATACATGGATATATTTCTTGAGGAAGAAATCTGAAGTCTGTGACAGATTTAAAGAATTTAAGGCTCTGGTAGAAAACTAGATAGAGAAGAAGATAAAGGCGCCGAGGACAGATAATGGTGGGGAGTTCTGCAAGAAGGAATTTGAAGAGTTCTATAATAAGTGTGGTATAGCACAATAGAAGACTAATCCATACACACCTCAGCAAAATGGAGTTACAGAAAGAATGAACAGAACACTGATGGAAAAGGCAAGAAGCATGCTCAGTGGTACCGGGTTAGGACAAGAATTCTGGGCAGAGGAATTGGAGACTGCATGCTATCTGGTTAACAGATAACCTTCATCAGTGTTGGAGGATAATACTCCACATGAGGTATGGACTGGTAAGAAACCCTCTCTTTCATATCTAAGGGTATTTGGATTTGATGCATATGTACATGTTCCAAAGAAGAAAAGGACCAAGTTGGATAATAAATCTTAAAGGTGCATCTTTATTGGGTATAAGGATGGTTTAAAAGGTTACAAGCTTTGGAACCCGGAAACAAGGAACAAACAGATAGTGTTTAGAGAGGTGAAATATGTTGTTAAACATGAAATCATACCAAAGGAACCTGAGAAAATAGAGTTTGAGCTAAAGGAGTATGAATCAGACTCTACAGCAGAAGAAGATTTAGAAGAGGAAGAGCCACAAACTCCAGCTTTGAGAAGATCAATTTGAGAAAGAAGGCAACCAGAAAGGTATAGTCCATCTCCTTTCTGTTCAGGTTTTGCCTTAACTATAACTGATGATGATTCCAGAACTTTCAGGGAGGCAGTAGATTCAGAGGATGGAAAACTCTGGAAGGATGCCATGGTTGATGAAATGGCATCCTTGCACAAAAACGATGCATGGGATCTGGTGGAGTTGCCAGCTGGAAGGAAGCCCATTGGGAGCAAATGGGTGTTTAAGAAGAAGATGAATGTAGAAGGCAAGGTGGAGAAATACAAAGCTCGGTTGGTAGCAAAAGGTTATTCCCAAGTGCCGGGAATTGATTTTGGTGATATTTTCTCTCCTGTTGCCAAAGTTACTTCTATTAGATTACTTTTATCTGTTGCTGCTACATTTGATTTTGAGATAGAACAGATGGATGTGAAGACAACATTTCTTCACGGGGATCTAGAAGAGGAGATCTACATGAAGCAACCTGAAGACTTTATGGTGAAGGGTAAGAAAGAACTGGTATGCAGGTTGAAGAAGTCTCTGTATGGGTTAAAACAGTCACCAAGGATGTGGTATCAGAAATTTGATGCCTATATATGGGGACTTGGCTTCACCAGAAGCAAGGAGGATCACTGTGTTTATTTTAAATTAATTGGTGACCGTGTTATTTATTTGGTCTTGTATGTGGATGATATGTTGTTGAATGGAAATGACAAAGAAATTATCCAAGATTTGAAGACCCAACTGTTCTCCAAATTTGACATGAAGGATCTTGGTGCTGCAAACTATATTTTGGGCATGGAAATTAAGAAAGATCGGGAAAAGAGGAAGCTCTGGTTAAACCAGAGGAAGTATTTCGAGACTATATTGCAGAGATTCAATATGCAGGATAGTAAACTGGTAAATGTTCCTATTCCTGTAGGTGTAAAGCTGTCTGTTGAACAGTGTCCCAAGACAAAAGAAGAAGAGGAGGATATGTCCCGTGTTCCATATGCAAGTGCAGTGGGTAGCCTGATGTATGCAATGGTCTGTACTAGACCAGACATTGCACATGCAGTGGGAGTATTGAGCAGGTTTATGTCAAACCCGGGGAAGGAGCATTGGACAGCAGTGAAGCGGGTTTTCAGATATTTACGTGGCACTAGTGATTATGGCTTGTGCTACCAGGGAAGACCAGGATTGGAAAGAATGTTGGACATTCATGTTTTTGTTGATGCAGACTGGGCTGGAGATCTGGACCAAAGAAGATCTACAAGTGGGTATGTGTTTAGCCTATTTGGAGGCGCAGTCAGTTGGATGAGTAAAAGACAGTCTGTAGTGGCTCTTTCAACTACAAAGGCAAAATACATAGCAGCCACTCATGCAAGCAAGGAAGCATTTTGGTTGCAGAGATTGTGTTAAAGTATGGGGTTGGTACAACAAGCTATAAGGATAGACTGTGATAGCCAAAGTGCAATTTTCTTGGCTAAGAACCCTTCTTACCATTCAAAGAAAAAGCACATTGATGTTCAATATCACTTTGTTAGAGATATGGTTGAGGCTAAAAGGGTGTTGCTGGTAAAGGTGGACACTTTGAAGAATGTTGCAGATTCATTGACGAAATCTGTGAGCACTCAGAATTTCTCTTGGTGTAGAGAAATAATGGGTGTTGAAGAATTGGCCCAATCACTAAGCTCTCTTGTGGCCCCCTGTGGAAAGAAAAAAACAAGTGGGAGAATGTTGGGTATGTGTTATATTCTTTCCATGACTAGCCCTACGCATTGTACGTTGCACCGGGCACAGCAGGGGGTTAACAAGGGAGGAGGCAACCCCCACTTTTGGGGTTCGGGGCAGCGCCCCAGCGAAAATTGTTTTGGTGTGTGGACCCACTCATAGGCACACCCACCCATGTTTTGTGCATGATTTTGCACATGGTTTTGGGCTACGATGGTTTTCTGCCCCTGGTATTTTGTAGATCCAGTCAAGGGAACTATGGTTATGTTCTAATCTAGGGTTAATGGATTCGGGTTTATGTATGCTTCGGCATGTATATATATGTGTTGAAACACTAAAAGTAATATAATGAAAAATAAAGCTGGTCGTCCGGATTTGGGATCCAGGGGAAAATCTTTGTGTTTATCTGTTCTATGTTTTATGCTCTCGGTATTGTTTCTTTTCTGTTATATGATTCATGTGTAGATAATTTCTGTTCAGGGTTAAAACCTACAATTGATTGACTCAATAATATTGGACCATAGATTATTTTTTATGTAGGCCATGGGCTCTTTCAAGGTTAACTTTGCTTCAACCTTTTTCAAATGTTCACCTAACATTTTTTCCTTTTTCTCCTCTATTTTAGCATTTATTTGTGTTAATTTCTTGGAATATTCAAATTTCTAAATTTGTTCTTTCAATCTATTGATATCATTATTCTGTATATTCATCTCTTTCATGGCTTTAATGAGTTTACTGGCCTCATCTTACTTTTTCACTACTGAAGTAGATGATTCAGTGGCTGAAGTAGTGGAAGAAGTGACTGGCACTGTTGTGGCCAATGGGAATTTTGGTGCTAACTCTTTTGCTAGAGTTGAAGGAACTTGTGTTGTTGCCATGTGAATGACTATAGGAGGAACACTTTGAGTTTTGGTAGCTTATTTTTCCTGGACAAGTTTTTCCATTTCAATCTCCATTTCCTTGATCTGTGTTATCATTTGTAGTATGAGACTCATCATCTCATATTTCTGATTTTCCTCTTACACAATCTCTTTAGCCCGTGGATGTTCTGTTGGAGGCAGTTTCAATTGCTTTCTAAGTGCTGCAATGTCAGTGTTTTTCTTTTTCACCAATTCCTCTGTAACTTTTACATTTGAAGGGTCATACCCTACTTCAATCACCATTTCTTTTAAATACTTAATTCTAGTGTCTTTAGCATAAGAAGAATATTTTTCAATCCTAATCTGATCTCTCAAATATGTTATAGTGTTCTAGAGTTTCCAGGCACTCATTACCTTTTTGGTCATAGTATAATAAAAAATTTCTAAGCTTTTCTTATGAAACTCAATTTTATCTAAGGGATGAATGCTTTCTCCTCATACTTCAAAGTCAACCTTCTTATAATCTGTGTTGTTGTAGGTTTAGGCACTGTTGGCTGTAGCACTGCCATTAGCAACTTTTTATTTGCATAATCAAAGGATGAAAATAGACTATTTTCATTTCCTAGAGTCTGCTTTAAATACTGTGAATAGATCTCATTCTTGATCTCTTCATTTTTAGCTTTGATTTGTTTGTAATTTTCATTGATATCACTGTTTGTATCCTCTTCTTGATTTGATGAAGATGCTTACATGCTTTGTTGTTTTCGAATCATCTGAGTGTTTGAAGTAACATTTTCCTGTTCATTTTCAATTATTGTAGTAGTATCTATGTTCTTCTCTAGATTTTCTTCATCTAAAACCTCAATTGTTCCTTCTCTTTGTCCACTGGATTAATCTTAGGTTTCATTTTGTTTCTAATATTGAATTTGTTTTTTGTTTCTGTTTTAGCTGTATATGTGCCTTCTTCTCTAATTCTCTTTATGGTTTTGTCCTCCTGATTTACTGTCTTCAAACTCTGACTAGTATCACCTTGTTTGAATGTTTCTATTAATGTATTTTCCAACCATTCAGATTGGTTGGAAAATTGTTCAATCCCAGGCTTCTTATCATGGATATAAGGGGTTAATTTTCATTTTACCCTCATTTTACTGAGTATTCCATGAGGATGATAGTTCCATAAGAAAATTTCATCAAATTTATATTTCAACAACTATTTTCCTACCTCTACACCTACTTCCCTATGACTACAAATGAAAGGACCCACCTGGTTTTTCAATTTGAATTGAGTCTTCTTTTTAGCAGCCAAGAAGTTTATAGAGTTTGAGTTTAGAATTTGTCTTATATACTCTAAGGAAAAAACTCTCATTGGCAAGTATTTTGGCAATTTATAGGGCAAGAGGTTTGACCCATAAACTCAAATCTATGTGTGATATTGGTAAAGGTACCAGTCACCAGCTCTTCTTTGCTCTGATAGATGTAATACTTTTTTTATCTCATTACTTATCCTTGGTTGTACATTGTTTGTAAGGATTTATCGATGGGTGAACAAAACAGTCTATGAAATCTGCATAAGTGAATTATGTTGATTCTTTTTTGATTAAAGAAGTCCAGAAAATGACTGATAGTGGATTACCTTTTACATCCAATTTCTGAAGGGTTATTGGGAATTTATCTACTTGGAAGTAAAGGAACATATGAAAGAAAATGGAGGTATATCTAAAAACTCCTTTAGTGGTAAGTTTTACAAGTTGATCATGGATACTATGAGCTTTATACTCAGCATAGCTATAAATGAATGTGGGGCGTTGACTAGGCACAAAAGTGGATAGAAAACCAAGTATAGACTCATGAGCGTGCTCATCAGTAAAGTAACCAAGGATAAAGGATAACATTTAAATAACATGTCTTGATCCTTCAGGAAATTTGGAAGATGAATATGGAGTGTTTATCTTTGGAATTTCAACATATGAAGGCATGAATGTTTGGAAGATCTGAAATCTTTTAGGAAAGTCTAACTCAATATAGAGCTTTGTAATAGCTTCTATAGAAAATGGGACTACATTAGGATTTGTTTTCAACTGAAGCATTAGGTTTATAGATTCTGCAGTAATAGTGAACAATACTTATTTTTCAGTATTAACAATAGCTCTTAGGTCAGTGGAATAGTGGGCTTGACACAGTCTAATGACTTCCTGACACTGATGGTTATGTGGAACTACATATTTGGGCAAACTGGACTCACAAATTTGAACTTCATCTCCCTAATCCAAAGATTTTTCTAGACTCCAGTAATGGATATCAAGAAGATTGAATTCAATTACTAGATCAGTTATCTTATAATCAAAATCAGCTAAAGCCATATGCTCAACATCTACAATAGGAGGTTGTAGTGTATTTATGACAATGGTGCTTTTAGAATCCCTTACTAAATTTTTTCTTGACAATTTTGTCCTATGTAACTTAGAACCTCTATTTTTTAGGTTTTTTATGCTCTTTTGTAAGCTTAGACTATTTACAAAAGGAATTTTTGGGTTGGTGAAGGTATTTTTGAACATAAATAGGTACAATTATGGTTTCTTCTGGTTCAAATTTTCAATTCTACTCCAAAATCACTCTTTAGGCCTTTTTATAGTCTTAGGAAAGTTTTGACAAGGGTTTAGTGCTCTTCTTTGGATAAAACATACCTAAAGCCTTCTAATTCATGCACAAAAGGGTTCTGAGCATTTATAATAAGGTTTTGAATCAGTTAGAGGGTTTCTAGAGGTCTGCAAAAGGCTAAAATTTCTTCAATTTTGTTTTAAAACAAGTTATAGTATTCAAAACTGTGATTTTATCAGGGTTTCTAAAACAAATACAATTTTTGAAGGCAATAAAGGTATTTTATGTAGGTAAACAAGCTTTACGAGGCTTAAAATCATAAATACAGCTCTTTCAGATGTGAAATAGGTATTTTTGAAAAATACTTGTTATTGCAGGTATTTTGACTTAGAGAAAGGGCTTTTGGGGTGTTAGGGAGCTTCCAGAAGCTGTTTGAAGTCTTTTTGGATGAAAACAAGAGCCTCCGAGCAATTTGCAGCAATAAATTTGGCCAAATTCTAGTTCTTTTTGTATTAAAAGGAAGCAACCACATGTTTTCTTCGATTGGAAAGGGCTATCAAATAGAAAACACAGCAAAAAGGTTTAAACTGCGTGAATATGCAGTTTTATAGAAATTTTAGCTTAAACAGTGTTTTCAGTTAATGCGGGTCAAGTCGAATGGGAGGCGGTTTGGTGCTAGGGGGTTGAATACCACTAGAATGTTATAGCATGAGATGAAGGTAGTAAATGGTATTTCACAATCGAATTCAATCCAGTGAGAAAAGGAAGAATGGAGGAGAGAGAGTAGGGCAATACTGTCCATATCACAGATCAAAAATGGATTAACGATCGAGCTCTTGAAAATGCAATATTACTTGAGGTTCATCAGATCTTGCAAAACGATTACGAACGGTTGAGATCTATCGGTGGAGCTGCTCAGCAGATGGGAGTGGAGCCCGAGATATTTTTATGTGGCGGGGTTAATATAATACGTTTAAACATAGTTTAAACATAAAATATAAAGTATTAACGGGATAGGCAGATAGGTTTTTTACATAGAAAATAGATGATACATAGGTGTATTAAAACCTTTGGGCAGGGAATAATATATACAACATATATTTTTAAACTATGGGAGAGCAATATATGTCACGTGCTTTTAAATAAACGATAGTATAAACATTAAAATGTCGGTTTGGGGTATTTTAGTAGATGAATTAATTATATTACGAGATGGGGTATTATAAGGTAATTAATAATATAAGTTAAATGTTAATATGATTTTGAATGTGATGAGCGGAAATACATATAAATGCACTAAGTAAAAGTGTGTTTTAAGTGTTTTGGCATATTTTTCATAATGGTGGTGCCATACTTAACTTTTTACACTTAATACTTAGGATAATACATATTTTTGGATTTTTTGAATGTTTTTGTATGAAATGAAATTAGTTAAGGGGGGTTTTTACTTTTCCTAAGAAAAAAGGTGTTTTAACTTAGGAAAAGGAATTTTATCTTAGGAAATGGGTGATAATGAGGAAAAGGGTTTTAATGAAGAGAATCCAATACTCAGTGCCAATCAATCACTAAGCCTTGGGTCCGGTCCCAACAAAAGTCAGAGAAATTCTCTGAGCCTTTATAACTGAAGGTTTTTAATACTGAAATACTTTAAGAGAAGGGAAATTAGCAATTTTCCAGAAGATGTTTAATCCATTCCTTGTGTAATTGCTTTCTACCTACCCATCATTTGTTCTACCATTTTTTTTCATTATTTGCATGGGCGAATTTGAGCGTGCAACCCTAAATAAATTTTATTTTAAAGCATAAACTATCTAATTCTAACCTTATTTAATCCAAGGGCTCAGATTAAACTGTTGAGCTCCTCATTTATTCTCTAACTATCTGCTCATTTGTCAAGTTTAAACTATTTGACAAATCTTTATTCTCTATCTATAAACATGAAATTGAAAGCATGAAAAAGTTAAGATTAAACTATTTAACTCATCATGGATTATGGCATTTTGAACAACATGCACATAATCATTTATTTTTGCAATAAAATTAAAAGTAGTGCCATTTTGACTTGCATCACTTTGATGTCTTATTCTTATCTCTTTTTTGTTTTTTGGGGTCCATTTTTATTCTTTTTTATCTTTTCTTTTCAAGTCCAATGATTTTTATTTTAGGAATTTTACCCTCTTTTCATTTTTTATTATTTTCAAATATGGGAAAACAACTTGCAGAATGCAAGGTATGTACATATTTACAAGACTAATAAAATTCAAAAATTATGAACCCTATTATTATAAGACCCTAACAAGAACTAGGTTTCCACACTGTGAGAGATTTTAAATGATGTGGGTGTCTTCAGATCTAAAACAATTGCGATTAGACCTTTGTAGCAGAAGTCCTAACTAGATAGATTTAGGTCAAATACACAGAATACATTATGCGCGCTCTAACACATACTTCACAATCCTTTCAATTATCATTAACACATATTATTAAAGCTGAATAGTACTATATCCATTCAATTATCATTCATCTAAACTAGGAAAAAAAATTGTGCAATCTATCTGAATACAGATAAAAAGTAACTAAAAATAACATGAAAAAAATGATAAAAACAAATAACAAATGCATTTTGTGCTCATATATCATCGAAAACAACTCTTCATTCATTAACAGTCCATATATTCCTTATAACACCTTTAGTTTACCCACACACACAGCCAACAGGGTCCTCACATAGCAAGAATAAGGTCTTCGTGCACATAGCTAGCATGAGTTTTCTAACCGAGACAAGTTCACTAAAATACCAAAATAAAGTCATATCTCTATCATCAACATTACAAATATCTCAATCAACTTGATCTAGACTCTTAATTATACTTTTAACCTACACTCATCTAAGGTCCGCAAACCATAATTTGTGATCCCTAGTTCTACCCTTTGACGCATTACAACTCATGAGTGGCTTTAATCCACCCAAAGCCCCTTGAATTTTCCTACGCACGACTAAAATTTACAAAATATTTACAAAAATATATCGAAAGTATATCAAAATTTGGATCTTGGGGACCCTGCTCCATCAAAAATCAATGCATGATTATACAAAATTTTGACCACATCAGCCCCACTTCCACCTGGATTCTAGAATGAAAGTGATTTATAGTTAATGGAGAGGAACTAGATATTTTCAATAAAGAAATTTGAGTTCTAGGTCTTGTCAAGGAGAAAAAGTAGCATATGATAGTTTGGGAACAAAAAATTGGTCAAAGCCCCTCAAGAGTTGTAATAGGTCAAAGGGTAGAACTAGGGGCTACAAACCTAGCGGCATATGATACGTTGGGCCTAAATTGGAATGATAAGCAAGGTTAAGAATATTGGTAAACAAAGATCCATGTGTTTGTCTCTAGAAAATAGTTTAACCTTATCTAACAGCTATTAGTTATGTGCATCTTCTAAAAGTCCAATCTACTAACCCCTAGATCAATGGTATTGGAGAGGGATAAATTTAATAAAACTTTCTCTTAAAAAGAGGCATTAAAGGAGGAAAAGTGGCATCTGATAGTTTAGAAACAAATAATTATGCCTAAATTGGAATGAGAATCAGAGGTAAGGAGACTGATAAACAAAGGCCCATGCTTAAGAGTATATTGGTGCTTTATCTCTAAAAAAAGAGGTCCTTGTGTCAAAATTTGAAGGAAAAAAAACACATGGGAAATGGGGAACTTGTCCACCTTGTGCGAGTCATGGAATGATGATGTCCCTAAGGGATCAAGGATAGGGAATAATATGATCAAAAATATTTCAACATATAGTTGGATTTCTCAAGATGTCCAACATGGAAAAAAGGCAAACTTTTCTGAGTATGCATGGGTTGTACACCAACCTCTCAGAATCATGCGATATTTGGACATAATTAGAAAGGTTATGATCAAGATTTCATCCCTGTTCTTTTTAAATTAAATCCGAATTACATTTAGCTATAAGAATTACAATAGGAGAATGTTTTTTTACAAAAAAAATGCAAATAACTTTTGATAGAAGTTCAGAGTTCCATAGATAATAGAGCTAATTTTGACTCTCGAATTCATCAAATAAAATATAAACTATATTCATCTGCAAAAGTTAGTGAGTCACTAAAGAGTTAATTACTGGAAGTAGAGAGAGAAGGCACAAATTTCCACAAATTTTAAATCATTGATGATAAATTTAGGGGAATTCGATATTTCAGGTAAGTTGGATATATCTTTATTTTATACTGAAGTTAGGGACCTATAGCAACCGATCACCAAGGAAGATTCTAAGCATGCTAATAAAATTTCAGTTCTGAAATTGCACTTGAATAAGGATCAATCAACTTCAGAAAAGATTCAGAAAGTAGTCTAGGAAATGATTACATATCCAACCAACTTTGGCAAGGGAAGTGGTAGGATACTTTCTAGTGTGTAAAAATTAATTTGAGTTTTCTAGTATCTTTTGGCATGTAAAAAATAATTCAGGGCTTTGATTTCAAGGCCTAACATGAGGATGTAATATTGGAAGTAGGGCCTATGTGAGAAATAGAGTATCAATCTCAAGAGTACCACGTAAAATATCACCTAGCACGTGATCCTAGTTTTGTAAATGTTTCGAACATTTGGTTGCAAGATATTACGGATGCATATGGTGAGATAGGATACTTGAAATGTTTTGTACATGATGCGAACATTATTTTGCAAGATATTACGGATGAATATGGTGAGATAGGATGCTTGAAATATACTCTCAGACAACTTTAAAGGGATTTCAATTTTATTAAGAAGCTTATGGAAGAAAGGAAATATAAAGAAATTTCATAGCTACTCAGAAGCAACTAGAGGTTGATATTGATGTGGGCAAGAAAAGAAACCAAATGATGAGAATTTGGCTACATTGATAGAAAACAATTAGGAATTAGGGAAAACGGATTGAGATATACTTCTGAAATTTTTGATTTTCGTTCTCAATTATAAAGTATGAAGCACATCCTTTTGAAAATTCAGTAGCACTGCAGAATCAACTAGATATTTAGAGTTAATTTGTTGCATAGACACCTTCATTAGAGGATGAGAGAAGTCAATGTATTGTTGCAATTCTTCAATCTTCAGAAAATATAGAGGAATCCATCCAACAAGATTCTTCCAATTACCTTTCTGAATCAAATTTCCTAAGTGTTGATCTCCGTTGATCCCTGCCTTGCTGATATTATCAATGCTACCATTAAAAAAATTAACAAATTGAGGGGCCTGGGGGTCAAAATAGAAATGTGTTTTATAAGAGTATGGAGATAAAAATATTGTTTTCACAACTCACTTAAAAATTGGAACTCATCTGACAAGAAAGAGAACCAGATGCCAGAGTACTTAATAATATTCATAAAAGACTAAGAAATTTGATTAGACTACCACATCGTAATATGGATGCAAAAAATTAGGAGATCATTTATTCCCTCCATGTTGAACTAAAGACACTGAAGGATATGGACAAAGTCCATAATATATCCTATCTCTTGATATCATGTGTGTCTAGTTAGATAAAATTGTTGAATGGTTGTAGAAAATAATTAAATAAAGATCACATTTTGAAACCATAGTGGGTGAGTTTGAGTTTTCTTTATTTACCAATAAGAAATTGATTCAAAATATTAACACCAATTATGTGGAGTTATCTAAAAATTGCATTGAAAATGACACACAATTTGAAGGGAAATGTACTAGTAATGTCTCCCAACTAGCTCAACTGACTTTTGAGAAGGAAACTTTGTGTTCAAATCTCACATATGTTCAAAGGGAAATCTTGGGATCGAAAGAAGTGATGAGAGACACTTTGGAAATGTACTCTCAATCATATTTTCACTTGGATGTGATGTTATAGAAGTTTTTTATTGCTACTAAAGAGGTCATTGAAGATGAAATATATCTTACTGAGATAGACATGCAAATAATTTATTCTCGAGAAACTCATGCACACTTGATTATTTTGAAGTTGAAGGCATCTCCTAAGAAAAATGATTTGTTCCAAAAATGTGTAGAAGAGCTGGTCACAATTTGGTGATGCTTTTATCAAGGAGAAAACTAAATTTCCTCTTGATGTTGCCATGAGAGAAGCCTTTGGTTGCAAGGAATTGAAGCTAACTTGGTTAGTTAAATAATCAGTGAAGTGGGTCCAGTAAGATACCATTGAGAAAAATTCATCCCTGAGAAAAAATCTTAGCCTAGTTGTAGCTAAAGGAAAAGGATTGGTTCAAAATCATGATGCACTGAAACACTTGTTGGCTGGGAAGTCCAATTAACTAGAAAGGTATTGGAAAGAAATATAGCTTAAAATTGTTACATTGCATCAGGCCAAGGAAAATATCAATATCATATGGAGAGGTTGGAGAATTTGTTGAGGCATTTTAGGTAGAGCTAGCATATATCCATAATTAAATTAATAGTCTCTGATAATTATTTTTGTATAAAGACACCATTCCTTTGAAAATAGAAGAAATTATGGGGGAGCTCAATTTTCCAGAGAAGTTTCATTCCATGGAAATTGTGAGGTCCCTATATTACTAGTATAGTCCCTTATTGTTGTTAGTGTAACCCCCTTATTGTCATTATTGTACCCCTGTAACCCGCATATTGTTATTATTGTGCCCTTAAATTATTATTGTTAGGTCGACTAGGATTACATTATGGCCCCACTAGGATTACAATGTGGCCCCACGGACTCCTATATATGGAAAGGAGGTTTCGTGATTTGAATCATCAAATAATTGTTCATTAAAGTTATGTATTGGAGGTTGCCCCCTCTAAGTGGCTTATTTCTAAGGCGTTTATATCTCTTTTCTTCTATTTTTGGAGCTAGTTTCACAACATTTCATATTAGATCTTTGAGATTCTAGGGTTTCATTGTTCTAAACAGGTCAGCATGGCATTTTAGCTATAAATTTTTTTCTATGAAGGTTCAAAATCTAAAAATTTTAGAGTGCGAAGCCAAAATCGTGAGGAACGTCTTTGCAAACTTTCAGAGCTTGGTTCAGAATAGTTTCAAAAATATTATTTGTTCAAGTTAGGTCATTTTGTAGGCTCCTAAATTAAACCTAAACATGTCATCGCGGTATTTTTGTAATAACGTTTTTTCTACAAAGGTTAAGAAGCTGAAATTTTTAGGGTGCAAAGCCAAAATCCTAAGGAACAACATTACGAAATTTTAGATATAGGTTCACAATATTTTGGAGATATGATCTGTGGAAGGTACGGAATTTTGAGGCTTCTGAATTTCATCTCAAAGAGGTGAGCATGGGAAAATATTCATAGCTCTCTCTCTGAGCATCGGATTGGAATTCTGTAAAAGTGGCCATAAGTACACAAACTATAGTTTTCATCCTATCAATTTTAGAGCCAAAGGAGGAAACAGTGACACATGGAAAATAATACAAGTTCTCTCTACTAAATGAGTCCAAAATTGGGTCATTGTGGGAGGTTGGACATAAATTTGTCTTGAAGAATCCAAATTAGATCAATCCTATGGCATTTGAAAGAAGCTTCAGAGGAATACTACAGGGCTAAATTTCAGATATTGAGGGTCCACAATTATAGAGATAATTCAATTTCAATATCGAGCTCCTCAAAATCAAGTAAAAGGTGTGTATTTTTTTTTCTGAATTGCATAAGTCTTGTTTTAAGAATCAATTTGAATTGATTCCAAGGGAATATTGTAGAATAAATATCAGTATTGGATTTTAAAATGGCCCCTAAAAATAATTTAACACCCATTAAGCCTTTAGAAGGCTCTACTATGACTCATGAAGATGAAGAATGGCAACATGACATATGAAAATTACAAGAGCAATTGCAACAAATTTCGCTCTTGCAAAGAACAACAAAAAATGAAATGGAAGTTTTGAAGAAAGGCATGGAAACTAAGATGGATGGTTTGAAGAAAGGCATGGAAGCTAGGATGAATGGTTTGGAAGCTAATATGGATGGCATGGAAGTGGGCATAGAAGCTAATATGGATGACATGGAAGCTAAGATTGATGAAAAAATGAAAGACAACATGGAAAACATGAAAAAGGATCTAAAAGTAGACATCAAAGGTTTGGTAAAGTTGATACAAGAAATGTTTCCTAATGGTGAAAAGATAGTAGAGGAAACTCATGATGAAAAAAAAATAAATGTTAATCATGATTTCATAAACTTTACTGTTGGAGGGAAGAACCACCATATTCCAAAAATGGATATGAGGAAGTTTGATGGAAAGGATCCTATAACATGGATACTACATATGGAGCAATATTTTTATCTCAATAATGTGTGAAACACACAAAAGGTACGCATTGTAACTTTACATTTAGAACAAAATACATTTGTATGGTATCGATGGCTTTGCTCCCGTAAAAAAATTTTCACTTGGTCAATTTTTACGGAGGAAATGATAGCACATTATGAGGATACGAAGAGCAAAACCTTCTTTAGGGAATTGATAAATCTCAAACAAAAGGTTTTAGTGGGGGAGCACATTGAGGACTTCCAAAAATTGAATATAAGGGTAACTGATATTTCAGAGGAACACATGATTGATCTCTTCATAGGTACTTTAAAGGATAGCATCCAACATGAAGTTCACGTTTTGGAACGTGATTCATTAGAGAAAGCATTCAGGTTGGCTAGAAAAATTGAATGTAAAATTATGGCGACAAGGAACCCTACCACTCACTTATATAAAGAGGTAAGTGTTGCTAATCCTAGATTTTCACAACCTACAAGGTTGACACCACAAAAATTGGAAGAAAAAAGAGCAAAGGGACTTTGCTATAGTTGTGATAGAAAATACACTAAAGGTCATAAGTGTGGTGAGAAGAAATTATTTTACATAGATTTTGAAGAGGAAGAGGAAAATGAAAAAGAATCTTCAAAAGAAGAGGATATACACCACAAACCAACCCTAGAAGAGGAAGAAATGAGTTTGACCATATTGTGTAATGCATTGGTAGGAATTACCACCCCTAAAACTCTCAAGATAGAAGGACATATCAAGAAGAGAAAGGTAATAGTGTTGATTGATTTAGGTAGTACCCATAATTTTATTCACTGTAAGGTAGCCAAGGAATTGAGTTGTTTCCTATACCCAACACCAGCATGTCAAGTGATGGTTGAAAATGGAGGAACTATAAATTTCTCTGGAAAATTCCATAATATCAAGCTAACCATGGGGGAATATGTATTGAATAATCCAATGCTTTCCATTCCTATGGGAGGTGCTGATGTTGTACAAGGAGTACAATGGTTACAATCTTTGGGGATAATAGCTTTTAATTTTCAAGAACTTTTCTTAAAGAAAATTTCAGAAGGAAAGGAAGTCAAATTACAGGGTATTAAAGGGAAGCTGGGAAAGATAATAAGCTCTAATTTCATGAAAAAGCTTCTAAGAGAGAAAAACAAGGCGTAATTGCACAATTATGCTCACTAGAAGTTCCAACACCAAAATCATCTATTTCTTCAGATCTCCAAAAAGTCTTGGACAATCATTCCTAGGTGTTTACTCAAAGACTCCCATATTAATGATCATGTTTTTCATTTTATTCTAGGAAGTGTTCCTCCAAACATCAGGCCTTATAGATATCCTTATGTCCAAAAGAGCGAAATTGAATGTATGATTGCAGAAATGTTAGAGGCGGTTATAATTCAGCCCAGTCAAATTTCTTTCTCTGCTCCTGTAGTATTGGTAGACAAGAAGGATGGATCTGGCACATGTGTCCAGATTATAGGAAGCTCAATAATCTCACCATTAAAGATAAATTTCCCATTCCCGTGATTGATAAATTACTGAATGAATTACATGGATAAATTTATTTTACCAATTTGGATCTTCGTTCAGGATATCATCAAATTGGAATGAATACTGAAGATATTCTGAAAACAACATTTTGAACTCATGAAGGTAATTATGAATTTTTGGTCATGCCTTTCGGCCTTACCAATGCACCTTCTACATTTCAAGGGTTGATGAATTCCATTTTCAAACCCTTCTTTTCAAAATTTGTGCTAGTATTTTTTGATGATATACTAATCTATAGCAGGCCTTGGAAGGATCATGTTCAACATGTTGACAGGGTTCTCAAACTATTGTAGGAGAAAAAATTGTATGCAAAAATATCCAAATGTTTCTTTGGAGTGCAAGAGGTGGAATATCTAGGTCGTATTGTATCTCATGAGGGTGTTAAGGTAGACCCTAACAAAATTAAAGCCATTAAGGAATGGAGAGTCCCCACAATCATAAAGCAGTTGTGAGGATTTCTTGGGTTAACATGGTATTATCACAAGTTTGTTAAGAATTATGGGAGAATAGTAGCACCTCTAACAACATTATTGAAGAAAGATGCATTTTCATGAACTCCTAAAGCAACTAAGGACTTTGAACATCTTAAAGAAGAAATGTGCCTAGCACTGGTTTTAGCTACATCGGATTTCACAAAAACCTTTATTGTGGAATGTGATGCCTCAGGAAATGGAATTGGTGCTATTTTAATGCAAGAAGGATGACCCATTGCTTTTGAAAGTCGTCCAATCAAAGGAAACTATTTACAGAAAGCTATTTATGAGAAGGAAATGTTAGCAATACTGCATGCACTAAAGAAATGGTGAACTTACCTAATGGGAAGACACTTCAAGGTAAAAAATGATCATGATAGTCTTAAACACCTTTTGGAACAAAGACTGTCTTCAAAAGAGCAGCCAAAATGGGTCACAAAGATGTTGGTTTATGACTTTGAAATAATCTACGAAAAATGGAAGCTAAATGTTGTTTCAGATGCACTCTCAAGAAAGAATGAAGAGGTGGAAGCATTGATTTGTTCCATATCTATTATCCAACCAGATTGGATAACTGAAGCAAGGGATGAATGGAAGAAGGACGAAGAATTGTGGACACTCATTCAGAAGTTGCAGCAAGATCCTAGTACATATGATACATTTAGTTGGAAAAATGATTCCTTATGGTACAAAGATCGCTTATATATTTGTAAGAATTCCCATCTAAAACAAAAGATTATTTTGGAATTGCACACTTCTCCTTTAGCAGGACACAAGATTTTTAAAAAACTACCACAGGTTGAAGAAAGAATTGTTTTGGGATGGCCTTAAATCTGATATTCAATTTTTTCTGGTGGAATGTTTGGTTTTCCAGTAGAATAATGTTGAGACAATTAAGACCCCGGGTCTTCTACAACCTTTATCCATTCCAAGTCAACGTTGGGAGGAGATTTCAATTGATTTTATCATAGTTTTACCTAAGTCCGAAGGAAAGAGTGTCATCATGGTGGTATTTGATAGACTTACCAAGTATGCACACTTTTGTGCATTATCTCATCCATTTAAAGCAAGTACAGTTGCTACTACAGTTATGGACACAATTCAAAAGCTACATGGAAACCCAAGGGTTATTGTGAGCAACAAAGATCCCATTTTTACTGGAACTATTTGGACGAAGTTATTTTCTTGTTTTGGTACTCAATTAGCTCATAGCTCATCTTATCATCCTCAATCTGATGGTCAAACTGAGATAGTAAATAAGTATTTGGAATGATATCTTCGTTGTTTTGTATTTGATAAAAAAACACAATGGGTCAAGTGGTTAACACTCGCTGAATGGTGGTATAACACTTCCTTTCATACTGCAGCAAAAATGACCCCATTTATGGCACTTTATGGATATCATCCACCGTCCATCACATCATATTTAAGAGAAAATTTGAAGGTTCAAGTAGTGGAAGATCACATTGAGCATCAAAAATAAGTTTTCCAACTCTTAAATGATAACCTGAATTTGGCACAAAATCGAATTAAACAACAGGCAGATGAACATCGCAACGAGAGAAGTTTTGATGTAGGATACTGGGTATTTTTATGGCTACAACCATAAAAATAAATGTCCCTCAAGAAAGTCAAGAAGGATAATAAATCATCGCCAAAGTACTATGGTCATTACAAGGTGTTGAAAAATATTGGTACTATGGCATACAAATTGGAGCTTCCAGCATATTCATGAGTGCATCCAGTTTTCCATGTTTCATGCTTAAAGAAGGTTATAGTTGAAAATATTCTTGTTCAAACAATATTGCCAGAACTTGATGAGGAAGGAAAAATCATATTGTAACTTGAAGCGGTCACGGAGGCAAGAACTCGATAGCTATGAAATCAATCAATTTCAGAGTATATCATCAAGTGGAAGAACTTATATACTGAATATTCTACATGGGAGGATGAGAATTTTATATAGAAGCACCCAGGGCTACTCAAGCATTGAGGACAACACTTTTTTGAAGGAGAGGGGCATTTTAGGTCCCTGTATTACTAGTATAGTCCCTTATTATTGTTAGTGTAACCCCCTGATTGTTATTATTGTACCCTTGTAACCCCCATATTGTTATTATTTTTCCCTTAAATTATTATTGTTAGGTCGGCTAGGACTACATTGTGGCCCCACTAGGATTACAATGTGGCCCCATGGACTCTTATATATAGAAAGGAGGTTTTGTAATTTGAATCATCAAATAATTGTTCATTAAAGTAATGTATTGGAGGTTTCCCCCTCTAAGTGGCTTATTACTAAGGCGTTTATATCTCTTTTCTTCTATTTTTGGAGCTGGTTTCTCAACAAAAATTATTAATATAATTGAATGTCCTACATGGTCGTATTTTGTTGAAATTGATTCACTTTCTAGAAGCTTGGACTAGAAAATGCCTCCAAGAGATGATGAAGCCAAGGCAAAGATCAAATCATATGGAGGGGCTAGAGAATGTGTTGATGCATTAGAGTCAGAGTTAGCATGTATCTAGAATTCAATTAATAGTCTTTGAGAATTTTTTTTCTAGAAATACTTTAATCTTTAGAAAATAGAAGAAATTTTGGAGGAGCTAAATTTTCCAATGAAATTTCATTCCAAGGAAATTATTGATCTAATTGAATGGTTTGCATGGTCATTTTTTTGTTGAAAATGATCCATTTTCTATAATTTTGGACTAGATAATGCATCCAAAGGATGATGAAGATGATGCTAGTTTTTAGGCACAAAATTTAGAAGTAGATGTTGTCAACTTGAGTCAAGGTCGAGTGATTGAATATTTGAGAAGGAACCATGATGGTCTTCAAGGTAAGTAGTTAAGTTTGGTTGAGAAATTTGACATGTTGGGGAAATATTTATTGGAAATGAATCATATTATTCAGATATGGGAAGAGGACTTGGACAACGTTAAGGTTTGAGATTCAGTAAAATTGATAGAAGAAAAAGATCAAATTGAGTACCGGGCAGAGCATTGAATTAGTGTCTATCATTGTAGAGGTGCGTATCAAAATAAAATGAAATTTTATTAATACCTTTAGTTTCATTAGAGTGTTTTGATCAATTCACCTTTAAAATTCTTGATGATTTGTTGGATATTTCTTAAGGTCACACTCCCAATGAATATTGTAACAATACATTGGACAAAATATTCCAAGTTATTTCAGATATTCATAACAAGATATTGATGAGAGAAGTGACGATTTAGGCAGTTAGGAAGGTAGTATTGAATAGGGAAAAAAATTTCTTCAGGGATAAATTTATTTTCTACATCCTAATTAGAAGTTTCACAAGTGTAGAATCCAGTAGAAAAGCACAAGTTGGTTAATGATGTGGCCCTTCTAGCAAGTTCAAACGCTTGAAATAAATTTTATAGTCAAAATTATGGGAAACCCCTCAAATCGAGTACTTGTGCAGCATCCAGTAGAAAATTACAAGTGCAACATCCAATAGAAAGGAACAAACTCATTACTTATGTGCCCCTTCTAGGAAGTTCAAATATATAGTGGTAATGTTGTCAAAAGTTTCATAGAAGTATATCCCCTTGTCAATCTTCTGAAAATAAAGGGAAGACAAAGAAATATGAAAGAATTAATATTCTACCAATGAACTGATATAAGAAAGGGAAGACACAAATATGAGCAGATTAATATTATACAAAGGCACCTAGGTTCAAATCCCAACATGCATAAAACCTACAAATTGAGTTCCTTGTGGAGTTTGATCACATTTCATATCCAACACTCATTAAAAAATAACGTTAGGTGGTGTTAAGTGATCAAACTACATTGTACCTATAGCGCCCCGCGAGAGAAAGGAGATAAATTCAAAATGAATTCATAAGTATGATGAGCTTCCTTCATGTCTCCAAGTTAAAAGTGTGTTTGTGACTTCAAAAATTTCCACTATATCTCATATGGTTGCACTAATTTCATTTTGTCAAGGGCTTCCACGACGCCCTATAGATCGTCCTGGTATGCAACATAATCTTGGGAGAGTTATTATTGTTGGAATATTCTTTCATATGTTCAACAGTCGAGGCTTCCCCTCCATCTCCATCCCCTTCTCCTTCCATGAGTTTTTTGGTGGGAATCGGAACGGAAAAATCATTTGGCTGACTATAAGAACGATCAGGAGTATTAGTGGCTGGCAGAGAAGGACAAAAATAGGGGGCTCCTCTAAAGGGCTATTAAGACCTGCATTGCCTCAAGTTGAAGGAATTGAAAATAGCCAGAAATCCTATCAGCAAGAACATGGTAGCACCCTCTGAGATCCTTTTCTTTGCTTCCAATGGTCTTGAGTCTGACTATTCCCTCAAAATGGTGGTCAGTAGCCTCGCTAATTTGTTATTTTAAATCCCAAAAATTGATTTAGGTTTTTCTTGGAACACACTTCTTCCTTAGGAATTGTATAATTACTCCAACTTCAAAAATTGGCTTTAGGGTTAAATATTAGTGCATCCCTGACACTAATTCTACACCACCACAGCCACTTGAAAGTCAATGTGGTATGTATTTTTTCTAATAAAAAATTCAAGTTGACGAGGTGGTTTCCATTAATCCAGTGACCAGAAAAAGTAGAATGTGCAACAAAATTTTCCTCCTAACATACTATATTATCCCTTTCCATACACTCATTAATGGTTTCCCATATTTTACTAACTAAAAAACTACATCTTCTAGGAAAATAGAAATAAAACAAAAATCCAATTTATAGAGTGAAAGTAGATTCAAGAAAACACAAACCCCGCTGCCATTCGAGTGCCAATGATGGGTGGGTGAAGAACTAAGGTTCAAGAAAGTAGGGTGAGGTTGTGCTTAGCCTTTAAAGATGAAAAAAATAAATGAATGTAAGAATATCAATTTCATCATGACATGGGGATTAATTTGAACGCAATAAACCAAAAACTTGGTATAGAACTTAAAGAGTCCCCCTGCTTCAAATTTTCTCACAAAACATGCAATGGAGCCTGAATATGGATATTTACCACTAGAATTGGGTTGCACCTTTTGTACGTGAGTCTTCACATAATCAAAGGTCATATTACATGCTGATGTAAAAGAACCAAAAAAAACACTTGCACCAACCATAGTTGTAGCTTCAGAAAGGGCCATGGTGTCCTCCAAAAATTCTACAGACCAATGATAAGAAGCAAGCATGCCCATATTTAAGGCCATTGCTAAGAAAACTATTGGAACTGCCCCTTTTCCATACAGATAGAATCCTTTCATCAGGAATCATATGGCATAGTGGATGGAATGCATTTTTGAAATGTCATCATTGTGCAACAGGAAAAGTTACATCCGTCTGCATGCGAATAAGAGCTAAATCGGAAGGATTTCTAACACATGCCCTAATGGCTCCTAATATCAATCCACAAAGAGAATTTTGATAGAGAGGTAGTTCTTTCCCATCATTGGTGACAATTTCTTTGTTTTTCAATAGCATAAATGATCCAAGGCATGTTGTTTTATAGGTTTTATATCTTAACAAACCAACTGATAGTCCCTTGTAAAAAGCACTAAAGCCATTGTCCCTTAGCATGTTATTTGCAACATTATAACCTGAAAATTGACCCAGCTGAATGCACACCTTTATCATGTCCACAGGCTAGATGACACACATGGTGAGCATACTAGAGGCTCCTCCATTGACAAATAGCTTCACTGTATTCCACATGATGCATGTCATGGGCTTCTCCCCTGCCATCTCTGAGAAGGACTCGAACACCTAATCATTCTAAAACTACCCTCCTTCCTCCTCCTAATGTCACCATTGATATGAGAAAAACTTGGCAAGAAGAATATGTCTATCTATGCCTCCTCAATAAGACATAATATTAATAGGAAGAGATCTAATCTTCGTTATGCTGCAATGGCTTATATTGGTGGGGTGAACTAGCACACGCCTCGAATTTCATTTTCTTCAAGGTTGAAAAAAAAAATTCCTTCTATTGCCACTGTCTCCTCACCCAAAGAGGAAATTCTTATCACGCAAATATATTTTTAATAATTTAAAAATATTTATAAAAGTACATTAATAATAGTGTAAAGTAACAATGTTTATAAAGCTAACATATATACTAGAAATTGTCCCTAAAGGTGCAAAGGTAATAGAAGATTTGAAAAATATCATATCACCAAAAATAGAGCCAACTAATTTTTATATCCATGCACATAAGTTCTATCAAACTATCCACTACAAGTGTCATGAGGTGAGCCCATTTCTCACAACCTTAGAATGAGCACAAAATTTTGACAAACCTTGCCCCAAATGTGCCACACGGAACTATCTATCTTTTCTCAACCACAAAGTGATGCTAGCCCTAGATTTGTATCAGGACACAAGATCTATCTATGTCGAGGTCCTAGAGCCCAACAACTCGTATTCCGATTGTTGCACCTTACCATTTGGGAAAGTGTTCTTTTTGGAGACAAATGAAGGATCCAACATGTAAACAAGAGTGTGTGCGCATCTTGCATCTCATAATGATAAGCATCTGCATGATGGGATAAATTTCACTTTTAAATTGGAGTTATTTTATGTAAATCTTATTATGGACTAGCGTTTTTAAATATGGAGATAATCTTTAAAATTAGAGTCAAAACATTCTAGACTCTCTCGTAACACACTTCAAGGACCTATTTTTATGAAACTATTTTATAGATATTAAGCCTCACACAATTGGACTGACATGGAGGAATGGTAGATGGGGATCTTATGTCATTTTAAAAAAACTATATTGCTTCTTGTGAAGAAATTTCTAGCTAACTATCTCACCAGTTTAAGCTCATGGGTTCTTCCATTGCAAATATCTTACCACTTTTCTCTCTTTTTAGTCTGGACAGACATTTCAAAAGGGAATATCGCCCCCTTCAAGTTTAACCATTTTAGGTTGAAATACCGCAAATTCACCTCAATGGTCTGAGACTTTTAGACATAATTCAATATGAGCATAGAAATTCAACTATGGAAAATCTCTCTATAAGTTGAAAAAGCTAAAACAGATAGTTCATTTTTTTTCTTGTCATCTAAAAAAATAAAGGAGTAGAGAAATTATACAAATCAATACCCATATTAAATCTCTGGAAGATCCACATTCAAAAAACTGGTTCTTAGAGGTTTCCAAAGAGAAATTAGCAGAATTGGACACAAAAAAGGTAAATAAATTTGCATGAAGATATTTCCAAAACTAGACTTCGTGGGATTGTATGCAAAATTATTTTTGGAAAATTAAGAACTACGCTAGGTAAATTATTTATGGACAAAATGATGTTAAAAAGGAAGCATTCATACATTTCCAATAATCACTGACAGTAAGAGATTCTCCTTCCTCTCATAAATAGAGTGAATTCGTTTCTCTATATCCGCAAATGGTTGACTCAAAGAATCTCCTCTATATATTTAGAGGGAGTATGAAGTCTCCTTATTATTTTTGAAGTACAAAGGATATACACCCTAAGTCAAGTGGTAATAGGGATCTCCTCTCTGGTTGATAGGGATAAACATCACATTTGTATTATCCTCATTGTGTTTCTTTCACTAGGCGAGGTCTAACAACTATACTTTTAAGAGAAGAGAATGGAGGAAGAATGGTTAATGGTATATTGAATAAACATCTGTGATTTCCTTGACAAGAGAAAATCAAAAATAGGAAGTGGAATGACACTCTTTTAGGACTGGACAGGTATCCAAGACAATAGTGGTCGAAGAGGACTGATATTATTTAACGATTGGGAATCCAAGATAACAATATCCTAAAAGGACATAACTAGTGAACATCCGAGTGGGGTACACCCCAATTTAGAAAGGAAATTTCCAATACAACCACCAATTCCCCAATTTAGAAATAAAATTTCTTATACACCCATTGGTAAAAAAATTCGACCTTTTAGGGATTCATGATTGGACAATAATTTGATTCATGAACCTTTCTTTGGAAACGAATTTGAACCTTTTATAGATTCATGATTGAAACTCTTGCAAAGGCCATGATATTTTTCTCTCATCCTTATCAGTTTAGTATCATGTCATTTGTCCAATAGCTATTGAATAGTTATGGAAAATACAAAATATACTTCTCGAACTTGGGGAGAAATGCTTGCCAAAATATCATTTTTTGAAAGACGTACACATACAATGATTTAACGTATGACATTAAAGAATTTTAATCTATACACTATTAGTAGTATCATAGCCACATTGATCAGTTTTCTATAGGGACATTTCCCCTCCATTTCAAGTATCCCTCCAATCTAGGGAAGGGAAACATAGATGTCTGAAGGCATCACTGGGATGTAAGAGATAGAAAATTTAGCATCTCGGAGATTTCCCACTATCTCCAGGGAATGTACCAAGAAATTTCTAGGTGGTTTAGTGATGCCATGCTATACTCAATGGAAATGGGGAGTGCCATTGCATGTTTTAACAGTTTAATGGTTTTGTAAAACACCACTTTTTATCCCATCTACCTTTCTTATGTGTCCTGAAAAATACCATTTTCCATGCAATTTCAACAATTTCCAGAATATGGTATGATGGTATATGTTGACTTAAGTACCATGAATATGTTTTCAATTTTCAAAAATTGTCTATGAAAGACTCCAAAACTTCAAAAATTCCATATAAATCAATACAGAAATAATTTCCATAATATCCACCAACATCTAAAATTCATATAAAGTTCTTTCAAAAGAATTTGACATTAAATACACTTAGCAACAGTGTTTCAAGACATAAATTTGGAAAAAATCAGTGAGGATTTAAAATATGACTCAAGAAAAAATACCTAAACAATAAAAAAATGAACTAGAAAACCCGAACAAAAAATCTGACTTTTTCGCTACATCGCCATTTTTTTCAAAAATTGGCAAAAGGGGGTATTTTTGGCTAAATTACTCATTTTTGGAAGATATCACCATTAATTAGTGTTTTTTTGCAAAATTTTTTTAATAATGCATTAAAAAAACCAATGGAATTCATTGTAAACATTTTTTATGCCCATCTGATTCTTTAGCTTAAAGGAGTAAGCTAATATGACATACACCAGAGATTTTTCAGGCGTTTGGATTACTAGCTATGAATCAACGATTTTTATACACACTATATATACTGGTTTGTTAATTTATTGCATCATATCCAAAATAGTATACCAAATGAAAATTATCTAAGAAGGAAAAATGATGCATATGAGGATGTCATAGTTCATTTACTATTTCCAATAATTGCCACAATAGCATTGTCCAGCTTTGAAATGTTGGAAATGATTGGCATCATGACACTGAAATTTTTCTCTGTAATATGGTAGAGTGGAAATCACCACATACTCAAATTTTATGATGACTGCGATAGGTGTCGCGGGGTTGTGCCTAAAAGACCAATTTCAAATTTCAGCTTCTCACAGTGTTGAAAATAATATTTTCCTTTAGCTTCTCCTTCACACCATTAGCACAAATTGTGTGAGAAGCATACCCTGCTACGTTCCATCATCCTAAACAATATTTCCAACCCCGTAGAAAGTTAATCTTATACATCTCCTTATTCATTCCAATCCAGTTGCATCTAGACCTATTTTTGGTTTCAATAATTTTCATAGTATTTCAATATCATCCCACCAACTAGTTGCACCATAAATGTTTGAAAGCATCACAAGATCTGGGAATCACAGGGCACAATTTAGAAAGGTAGTTCAACTTTGGAAAGGTGTTCTACAACTTTTTCTGCTAGCTCCACATTGGCATGGGCTCGAAAAGCACTTAACGAATACTTCCACACAACAATCTCAAGTTCTATTAGAATTTTATTGATAAATTCATGCACTTCATCCAGGCACTAATTTCGACCAAGAATGTCAACCATACAACAATAGTGCTCCATTTCAGGTGCAATGTGGTAATCATTGCTCATGGAATTGAAGTATCACTGACCTTCCCTAACCTATTACATTTTAACCCCCACCATTGGTTCTTTTATTTTTTTAGTTTCAGTGCAACTTACTATTTTTAGTAGTTTTTCGAGTCCTGAACTTGTGGAGCCCTTTTGAGGCCCTAAACGACATTTTTTGGGGAAAACTGAGAGCAGCATGTGTTTTCCCATGAACTAATGTTTCTCTCTAAAAATTTGTAGTCCTTGGATAGATATTTCTAATGAGGTATTGAGCGCATAAAACATATATTGTATGCCAAAGCTACGTCCCTAGGAATATTGATGTACCAATTTACCCAAACGAGGCCCACACTTTTGGTGCTTCATCTCCTAGGTTTAGGTTTTTGGATGCTTATGGTTTTATATTGTTTCTCAAAAATAAATATTCCTTCGAGCCTCATCGTAACACAGTTCAGAGGCTTGTAGCCACCACATCTCTTCTCAAGGGTAAGCTGCCAGCACCCTAGCTAGTTTATTTCCATTAAGTCTGTAAGCGTATTTTTTTTATTTGATATTAATGAAATGAAGTATTATTTCAAATACATCTTTTTGTTTATGTCTATTTCTATATTTTATTACATTCCTGCATACATCCAGGTTAGTTTTGTAAAGAAATATCCTGGTAACCCCACCCAGTAAGATCATTTTAAATTCATCATGTTGCTTCTATAGCTATTGCTGCCTTTTCTCGGTCAATGAGGTAAAATTATGACTGGATCATCGGTTGCTAAGGCTAATACCATATCTCATTGAGTAATTTTTTCAAAAAAATAGAAAGCCACATCAACTAATCGATTCTGCACGTATCTACCAGCCATCATGTTCCAAAGGTGAACGGTAAAAAAAAAATTCTTTTGAGAAACAACATGAACCTAGTTAGAAGTCTTTCCTAATACAGATAAATTTTCACTGTGTGACATACTAACAGCTGATTGGTGACATGAATAAATGTTGAATTGATGGCCAGAAGAGCATGTTATAATTTCTATATAAAATGGTAGTTTCTAGGGATGGAAATAAGTGAATCGACAATTATTTAGTGCTTGATACACTAGATTGAAGAGCTGAAGCACGATCAAAGTTTTTACTAGATGAGTGTCTTGGAAATATATGTGTGGATACAATAATTTGTTTAAAATATTTTCGTATCATTAAGTTTTGATTTTTTTTTGCCTCAGCATAATCTTGAGCTTGAGTTGTGGAATGAAATTGATACTTATCAACCTATATATGATTGATATGTTGAAATGCCATCGTAGGCCCCAAATGCATATTTCGAGTTGTGGAATATGGAAATGGAAATCCATGAAAAGTAAATTGTTGAGAGCTTGATATGCCACTAGCAGACTGAACATGTGAAACGGGATGAAAATCTTGGCGAGACGTGCATTTTGGAAATGTCTATGTGTCTATAGGAATTTGTTGAACGGGTATGCTCATCATTACATTATGTGTTCTTGCAACTTGGGAAAACTCTTGTGACCCAAATGACGACTGGGACTCGTGTTTATTGCCTCCTACTTGATTGAACTCCTGGAATGCTAGTGCAGACAATTCCTATGCATCTAAAGCTTTGTTTCTTAATTGCGTTGAACTACATGGGGCCAACAATTTAGGAATACATGAGTGTTGCTTAGATTTATTTAATATAGAACAATGTAAAAAACCTGAATTATCTATAGCCATAACCATCGAGAAATTACCAATCGGGGATTATACAACCGGTAAGTTCTAGGCCATAGTGGAGATTTCCTTACTTGTGTCTACGACAATTTTTTGTTGTGGATTCGAAGTAGGTACCAAATTTACATCTTGACGGGAATGAAACATAATAGCATGTTGCATCACTTCCTTATAAATAGATTCAATATTATCAGATATCATTTTTCCCTTCATGCACGACTCTTTTGGAACATAACATCATGTTGCATCACTTCCTTATCAATAGATTCAATCTTAGAAGATAGCATTTGTCCCTTCATGCATGACTCTTATGGCTGAACATGTTCCCTGATGGCAAGTTCAGGCTCAAATCCGTTCATATTTGGATTATGTTCATGCATCTCAACCTGTTGAAACCCCATTGAAAAAAAAATCACTGAGAAAAATGTAGGAACAACCGATAAAACCTCAATCTAAGGATTCAACAATGTCGACCCACAATTTTGAGACGACATTGACATCTGATCATGTTCAAACCCCGTTGAAAAACTAGACACTGAACAACACACATAAACAGATACCAAAGAGGGTTGAACTGTAATAGAGTGGTTGTTTGAACAAAGTAAGTGACATTTCTATTAATAAATTGGAATAGAATCATCGTCAATATTCGAAACTAAGGCCTCAATGATCTGAGTAGATCATGCAAAAGAAAAAGGCTCTTCATTTAAATCAGGTGTGTGAATCTCCATATAAGGTGCACAAGCTACCTCTATAAGAGTTGATGGAAACACATTATGATAATCTGACTTCATATGATGTCCAAAATGATCATCCAAAGGCTGTATAACATAATAATCTCTTGCTTCATCTTGGTTCAAATAACTAGATTCTGTAATGGGGGCAAGGGGTTTCTCTTCTTTGGTCTCCAAATCATTTGAGCATGTGACATCTTCAAAAACCTTATAAGGAAAAACATCTTCTTCCAAGTAGATTTTTGGTAGGCTAGAATTGGGAGTGGGAATTGAAATTAATCTAAAATTAAAATTAAAAAATAAAAAATAAGAAATAAATATTAATAAGAATATTTAAAACAAAAAATTATATATAGTATTAAATTAAAAATTCAATAAGATATTAATTTGTATCTAAATTATTTAATATGTAAAACTTACAAATATAATTAGTAGTTTTATGAAGTGATATTTATGTGTGTCAAGGGTATAATTTTGTTGAAGTTTTAGTTGTTTATGTGGTCATCACTTCTCATGTATTGAGAAAATTTAAAACACTCAAAATTAAAATTATGTGGTTTTTTCTTGTTTTAATATAGACATAAAAAGTTAAATGTCCCCTCCTAAAGTTTGATAGTTTTTTTTTTTTTTGGAATAAGCTTCCACCTATCACAATGAAGCCAATTTCCTAGATTTAGCATTATGAGAGGTTATGACCAATGGAGGAATTTATATTGGGGTTTTTATCTTTACTAATATTTTCACAACATTACCACACTTTTCACACTACGAATAACTCTCAAGGCCTTTACCAATGGACATGAAAAGGGCCTTAGACTAGGAATATGGGCACCATTATTATTTTTTACATGCTAAGAATTAGTACGAGGGAAGGTAAAAAATACTTCTATTTCTAAAATGAAGTTTCTCATGCTCAAGGACAATGAATTTTGCATTGAACAACCACATATATACTCTTTAAATAATATTAGGAATGTATGGGATATCAATTACATAAGGAATCGTTTCACACCAGCTATAGGATTTAGGGAATGTAGCATGGGTAGGGGAGCTAAACAAGGGAATTGGGCCTTACAAGAAGCTGGTTAGTGTGATGGGAAAATATATAGACTTAAAAATCACATAGATATTTTTAAATAATCTTTGGTCTTAAGATGTGATATAGGCACCATAGGATTATCTCACCACATATCGGAGTTAATGTCTGTGTTATGGTTAGGAGAGGAAAAAAATTGCCTTAGTACCTGAATTGATCTTTCTCATGCTCAATTTCCATGAACAAGAACTCTAGCTTGGAATATGGGAATTTATTATGTTTTTCATTATAATAATGGGTCCCATGGCCTTTACTATGGCCAAATAAGGACATTTAAGAAAAGGGAATTAATTTTTAAATAATCAGTGGTCATATCAAAAGGTTCAAACCACCACATAATTTATATTCTCTAATGGATATTCATTGGCCTTTATAAGGGATATGTCTACCATTCAAATATTTTTCACATTATGATTTTTTGTTGGAGCCTCATCATTAGACCTTAATGAAATCACGAGGCTTTCAAATCACATATGATGCTTACAAGTCTATGCTTGGCTAAAATAGAAACATCATGAGGGGCGTAGGCCTTATTTGAATGTTTGATGATTAATATTTGGAAGTAGTTCTCAAATAACAACACATAGCCTCTATAGGGGATCTTAGGAATCTGTGGGGGGTCTTTAGTGTAATTGGCATGTTTTACATAGTAAGAATGGGCCTTAGGCTTGTACCATTGGAAAGGGATGAAAACAATGGCCTCAATCCCAAAATGAAAGTTCTTTGGCTCACATTGCATGAAAAAAAGAACAATATAAATCATATTTGAGGTATTTTAAGCCTCCATCTAGGATAAGGGTTCCATTATGAGGTTTTCCACATCATATATGGGAATTAGGTCTTATATCTTGGACAAGGAATGAAAAATTTCCTTATGCCTAAAACAAGTATTTCTCATATTTAATGTCCATGAAAAAGATATTAGAATTGAAATATGGGAACAACTATTATGTTTTACATAATAAGGATGGTTTTTATGGCCTCTATGATGGATATGGAAGGGGAAAAAATCCTTAGTCCCTAAACAAAACATCTTTAGTTGAAGGGATGTGAATAAGGCCTCAAACGAATACACATATCCTATCTAAGATATAATATATATAGTTTAGGTATGAAATGACTTCTATTTGAAGGTCTTTTGTGACATATTTAGGTATTATGGTCTTTAAGTTTTACCTTAATATCATTAGGAGTATTTTTGCACCATGTATGGTGTTTGTGCTTGAATTAGCATTTGGATTGTAGCAAGCGTCTCACCAGAAAAATCCTAAACTCTAAGGAAATTTTAATTATTATTTTATGGGGTTGGTAGATGGTATAAACTCTGATTCACTGAAAAGAGATTTCATTCAAATCCACAGTTCTATTAATGAGGGTATTGGAATCTGATGTGGTAGGAGAGTGCAAGTTTGTAGCCTATGAGGAGAGGAAATTTTGGGATATGAGGAAACAGTAGGTCTGTGAAACATAAATCTACTACATTTAGTAGAAATTCACAAAAGTAGACGTTTGAAAATATTCCATCGAGAGAAAGTTATTTCTAGTCTCACAAGATTCTCATTGAAATATCATGAAGAATAACTATCATGAATGATGATCTTCCACAATTGAAATATATATTTAACAGGAATAATCAATGTGTGAGACTAAAAAAAAATAATAAAACACATAGAATGTTTAAGAGACTAATAAATATTCATAACAACATATTGGTTTGTAAACTGAAACTGAAAGAGAGCAGATCTGGAAACACTAAGTAAAGTAGACAATACACACAAAAAATTGGTAATAATTCCTTTTTAGTATCATTCTATTTCATTCACAAAAAATATTATAGATCATATGAGTCAAATTCTAAAACCATCAACCAACCATATCTTCATATAAGTTTGGCATATATATACAAAATATGATACTGTCATATTCCACAAAAAAAGGTAAATCTATTTGAAAAGGCATTACAACCTCATGCAAGTGGTGAGGCTTACCACTTAATCTTAATTAAAAAGTGCTATATTAAAAACAAGATAAAAACGACGAAGGCATCATGAAGGTTGCCACTCGAAATGGTTTTGTGAGGTGGCAGCCTATTCGAAGACCACTCTCCTATTTTTGTGCAACCAATCTTCAAAAAAAAGTGCAAAAAAAGTAGGAGTGACAAGTGGTTGTCTCCTTTTAAATGTGAAAATTAGAGCCATGGTATTTCAGAGAATATTGGATATAAGACACTAGGAAACATCAATTTTAATTGAAAAAACCCCTCCACTTCACCTATTTAATGTCACCATCATTCAAAAAAAAAATTAGCCCATTTCCATCACATGCTAATATTTCAAAATAATTGCTACCTTTGCAGAAAAGATAGTTATATCCAGAAAACATGGAACATTTACCCAAAAAGTTTCTCCAAGTAATCCCTATTCTTCATTCATCAAAGGTCCAAAATAGAGGAAAAGATTGTAATGACCTCTGCTGTAGTCACCCCTTTATAAGACATTTTTCTTTCATGTATAAATCTTGGTGCAACATGAAATTGAATTTTAACATATATACCATGGACCTGTGGATTATGGCCCATATAAACTCCCTTTAGTCACAACGGATTGCAATATCGGAGTTTTATAAATATACATATGTGTGCAATCAACAACGATCACTTTATCGAAACTTTAAACAAAATCACAATCGCTCCCAAACAACATGCATACACGCAGAAGTGTGGCTCTAGGGTCCCACAACATGGTGACCAATCGGAAGCAATCAAACTTCACATCTTATACAAGTTACCGCAGATCCGAAAATATAACAAATAGCTTTAAATCGTAAACAATAAAAATGTCAATGCGAAGTTGTGATGATGATGTCGCATCACAACATCGCAACTTCCTCGTCTTATCATGAATCGGTCGCCCCCAACTTTAACTATATACCAATAATGGCTAAACCATAAATTATGCGATATGAGATATGTACTGGTGTGCTATGCTAACATGTGGCCTTTCTCCTCACCACATCGCAATCCAAATAACATACCGCCCGATTGCCTTAAGAGTAAACTCTAAAATCTGTGATTTGCGAAATCGCTCTATCTGTGATTTAACCTCCACTGTTGATCTTCGCCTACATCTAATAGTCCTGACTTCTCACCCTTAATCACATCACAACTTATATTGTTTAGTTTGTGATGTCATATTAGCCATCGGTCTCTTCCCCTTCAGATCTGTGACTAGATCATGACCATCCGCTCATCCTTCATGTAGCTCTTCTCTGTTTCTTCATTCCTTACTCTAATTCTTATCAAGATTCCTTCTAGTCTTAGGTAAAATAGCTACAAGTTAGGAGCCTAGGTAAACAAACCATTAATTAATAATAATCCCCTTGGATCGAATAATAATTAATTTTAATTAAAATAATAATTATATTCATAGCATAGGGGTCTTCAGAAGATATTCAAATATGAATGATCCTTGCCTTTAAAGATTCTCTACTGCTCCTATATACTTGATGATAAAATGCCTTTACCTCTATATTGAGATTAACAAAATATCACAAAAACAACTTTGCTTCTCACTATGTGGAATATATGACTTTGACTTCTGAGAAATTGCTGCCCTTTATTTCCTTACTTGATTTTGCGACTCTTTCTCACCTTTGTTGGAAACAACTCAAACTTGGACATGGAGTAGGACGTTAGAAAAATTTGGAAACAGTGACACAATGGCAATTACACCATTAACATTTATAGTGCTAACAATGGCTCCTATTGGGTATGAAGTCCTCCCTGCGAGGCTTCAAGGACCGTAGTTCCAATGCCTTATCCAACCCTAATTTCTCCAACTAACAATTCTGATTATCAACTCAAAAAATACCAACATTCATAGCCATTGGGTAATGGAGTCATAAGCTAGATTTTGATCTTCACCAACTTAATTCAACATAACTGAAAAATAAATCAAACTATAACCTAAAATTGAAACAAACACTCGATTGGCGAGCTTATTTATGTATATCGCTACGTCGAATTAGTTTAAATTCACTTGATCAAGTGTATACAAACTTCCAAAAGATATTTTTTAAAAACTAATTTATGGACATGTCTTCACATCCACTGCTGAAAGGCTAAAAAGTATGAATCATAATCTCTAAATGTGACTCATACTTGTTGCTGTGGAAGAGAAGTACTCCAAGACTAATAACAAGGGATACTTTCATAAAACTAAACTCCATATAATCAGCAATAGTATCAGCAAATCGACAAGGAGACTTACTCAAAAAAACTTTGAGTTCAAGGATAGGTTGAAACATACTTTCCTTTGATAGAAAAATGCTTTGATGAAGAGCTTGTTCTTCATTTTTTTCAAAAATTTCTACTTCGGAATTGTGTCTCTGCAACTCGGATTTATGCATTTCAAACATAGGCTCATAATTTTTTTTCTTATCATCAATTCTCAGCAAAGGTGATAATTCCTCAGCAATTTGTATGAGTTCAGCATCATCGTCTTCCCCGGATTCAGATTCATAACTGTCATAGATTGGATTGTGACTATAAAACTTAAAACAAGGTGACATGAAAAATTGCTCTTCATCATTAGGATACTTATCAAGCAAAGGCTGATTTATGAATTTTTCACTATGTTCACCTAATATCTCAACATGCTGCTCAATAATCTCCTATCTACCCTCTTCTTGAATGATAGGAGATTGAAGAAAATGATTAGAACAAAATGGTGGTTGAATACCTTCCTGTATAACCATGTTTTATTCAAATTTATGTTGTTCATCATCACTTTCAACTTGCTTATCAAACTGATAGCAACATTCTGGAGAAAAATTCGATTGGGTAGCTATATTTATAAAAGGAATTGAAATCATCATAAAACTCTTTCAAATAGATGATGCTATTTTTAGGAATATTTCTACACCAATCAAGGGATTCACCCCCCAAAGAATATATAAACAACTTATTCTTACATCTTCATGAACAAAATACAGCCTATGAATCCAGTCATGAAAATCCCATAAAAAATTAGCTTGTACTTATCCACTAAACCTTGTAAGAGAAAATTCCCATTCACTTCTATTTGGAAGAGAATTAGGAAAACCATATATATTTGAAAAATTCCAGAAAGCATATATTTTAGTGAGGATCACTTCCATCAGAGTGATGGATCTGAGAAAAATGGAGTCCCCTCTCAATTCTTTGTCAAGCAGTTACCAGGTGAAAGATCAAAAACAAGTTTAGTGTATAGTCTTTGTTCACCATAAAAAACTAGATCTGATCTATGTATTCCTCTTGCATATTTGATGATTTTCTCTGGGTCAGCAACTGGAGTGACAGTTGGAGATCTTTGATTCCCCCTTGTAGAAGGAGGTCTTGAAACCCCTCTTCCTCTTTGTGGAGTCGCCAGGTGAACAAATTTGCAGTCTTATTCAGGTCACTAATTCTTGTTCACCATCAAGAACTGATTATCAGAAATTCATAACAATAGACTTGGTAGAATACTTCATTACAAGGCCTTCGTCTCCCAACAGACGCACCAAAAGATGTTGGCGCTGGAATCACCAGTTGGACTACAACAACCACCTGAACAAACACATCCTAAACTCCAAGGCAATTTTAATGATTTGTTCTATGTGGTTGGTAGATGGTATAAACTATTATTCACCAAAAATATATTTTAGTCAAATCCATAGTTCTATTAGAGAGGGTATTGGAATTTGATGTGGTAGCAGAGTGCAAGTTTGTAGCCTATGAGGAGAGAAAATTCTGAGATATGAGGAAATAGTAGGTCTGTGAAACAGAAATCTACTGCATTTAGTAGAAATTCACAAGAGTAGCAGTTTGACAATATTCCGTTGAGGGAAAGCTATTTCTAGTCTGACAAGATTCTCATTGAAATATCATGAAGAATAATTATCATGAATGATTCTCTTCCACTATTGCAATACATATTTACTAGGAATGCTCACCGTTTGAGACAAAAAAAAAATTGATAAAACACATAGCATGTTTAAGAGAATGATAAATATTGATAACAACATATTGGTTTGAAAACTGAAAATTAAGGAGAGTAGATATGGAAACAAAAGTAAAGTAGACAATACACACAACAAATTGGTAATAAGTCCTCACTAGTATCATTGCATTTCATTCACAAAAAATATTACAGATCATATGAGTCAAATTATAAAACCAACAACCAACCCTGAATTCATATCAGTTTGGCATATATATAAAAAATATGAGACTGTCATCTTCCACAAAAAAGGTAAATCTATTTCAAAAGTCATTACAACCTTGTGCAAGAGGTGAGGCTTATCTCTTAGTCTTAATTACAAAGTGCTATATTAAAAACAAGATAAAAAACATTAAGGAATCATGAAGGTTGTCACTCCAAAATGGTTATATGACGTGGAAGCATATTTGAAGATGACTCTCCTGTTTTGGGGCAACCAATCTTCAACAAAAAGTGTGAAAATAATGGGAGTGAAAAGTGGTTGTCTCCTTTTAAATGTGCATAATAGAACCATGGTATTTCAGAGAAGACTGGATATAGGACACCTAGAAACATCTATTGAAACTAAAAAAACCCCTCCACTTCACCTGTTTAATGTCACCATCATGATTCAAACCAAAAAAGTAGCACGTTTCCATCACATGCTGATATTTCAAAATAATTGCTACCTTCGCAGAAAAGATAGATATATCCAAAAAACATCGAACATTTACCCAAAAATTTTCTTCAAGTAAGCCCTGTTCTTCATTCATCAAAGGTCCAGAATAGAGGCAAAGATTCTAATGACCTCTGCTTTAGTCACCCTTTTATCAGACTTGTTTCTTTAATGTATAAATCTTGATGCATTACGAAACGAAATTTTAACATATATATCATGGACCTGTCGATTATGGTCCATATAAAATCCCTTTACTCGCAGCGGATTGAAATATCAGAGTTTTATAAACATACAAACGCGTGCAATAAACAATGATCACTTTATCATAACTTTAAACAAAATCACAATCGCTCCCAAAAAACATGCATACATGCGGAACTATGGTTCTAGGGTCCCACAACATGGTGACCAAGCAGAAGCAATCACACTTCACAACTGAGACAAGTTACCACAAATCGAAAAAATATAGAAAATAGCATTAAATTGTAAACAATAAAAATTTTGATGTGAAGCTACGATGACGATGTCGCATCGCAACATCACAACTTCCCCGTCTTATTGCAAATCGCCTACCCGAAAGCTTAACTCTATATTTATAATGGTTAAACCATAAATTATGCGATGTCTGATATGCGCTAGTGCGCTACACTAACACGTGGCCCTTCTCCTCATTGCATTGCAATCCAAATAACATACCACATGATTGACTTAACAATAAACTCTAAAATCAGTGATTTACGAAATCACTCTATTTGTGATTTAACCTCCACCGTTGATATGCACCAAAATCTAATGGTCCTCACCACTCGTCCTTAATTGCATTGCAACTTACATTGTTTTGTTTGCGATGTCATCTTAGCCTTTAGTCTCTTTCCCTTCAGTTTTGTGGTTGGATCATGATTGTCCGCTCATCCTGCACGCGGTTCTTCTCTGTCCCTTCATTCCTTACTCTAATTCCTGTCGAGATCCCTGCTTATCTTAAGTGAAATAGCTACAGGTGAGTAGCCTAGGTAACCTAACCATTAATTAATAATAATCCCCTTGGTCAGAATAATAATTAATCTTAATTAATAGAATAATTATATTCATAGCATAGGGGTCTTCAAATCATATTCAAATACAAATTATCCTTGCCTTTAAGCATTTTCTACTGCTCCTATATACTTGATGAACAATTGTATTTACCTCTATATTGAGATAACCAAAATCTCTATGAAACAATTGTGCTTTTCACTGTGTGGAATATATGACTTTCACTTCTGAGAAATAGCTGCCTTTATTGCCTTACTTGATTTTGGGACTTTTTTTCACCTTTGTTGGAAGCAACTCAATCTTGGACATGGACCAGGACATTAGAAAAATTTGGAAACAGTGACAAAATGGAAATTACACCATTAAAATTTTTAGTGGTAGCAGTGGCTCCTATTAGGGATGAATTCCTCCTTGTGAGGCTTCAAGGACTGTAGTTCCAGTGCCTTGTCCAACCCTTATTTCTCCAACCAAAAATTATGCTTATTACGTAAAGAAAGACCAGCATGCCTAACCATTGGGTAATGGATTCATAAGCTATTTTTTGATCTTCTTCAACTTATTTCAACATAACTGAAAACTAAATCAAACTATAATCTAAAATTGAAACAAATGCTCGAGTGGCGAGCTTATTTATGTACATCCCTACGTCTAGTTAGCTGAAATTCACTTGATCAAGTGTATATAAACTTACAAAAGAAATTTTTTAACAACTAATTTCCTTAAATGTCTTCACATCCACTATTGAAAGGCTCAAAAGTATGAAGCATAATCTCTAAATGTGACTCATACTTGCTACTATGGACAAGAAGTACTCCAAGACTAATAACAAGGGATACTTCTAGAAAACTAAACTCCATATAATCAAAAATAGGATTAGAAAATTGAAAATGAGACTTAATAAAAACAACTTTCATTTCAAGGATAGGCTAACACATACTTTCCTCTGATAGAACAATGCTTTGATGAAGAGATTTTTCTTCATTTTTTTCACAAATTTCTACTTCGGCACCGTATCCCTGCAACTTGGATTTATACATTTGAAACATAGGCTCATAATTGTTTTTCTTATCATAAATTCTCAACAAAGGTGATAATTCCTTGGTAATTTGTATGAGCCGAACATCATCTTCTTCCTCGAATTCAGATTCATAATTGTCATATATTTGATCATCAATGTAAACTTTAAAACAAGGTGACATAAAAAATTTCTCTTCATCATTACGATAATTATCAAACAAAGGATGATTTATGAATTTTTCACTATGTTCACCTAATATCTAATCATGCTCCTCAATAATATGTTGTTTTCCCTCTTCTTGAATGATAGGAGATTGAGGAAAATAATGAGAAAAAAGTGTTTCTAAATACCTTCTTATATAACCATGTTTTATTTACATTTATGTTCTTCATCATCACTTTTAACTTGCTTATCAAACTGATAGCAACATTATTGAGTGAAACATTCGACCAGATAGTTATCTTTATCATGATACTCTTTCAAACAAGTGATGTTATTTTTAGGAAGATTTATGCACCAATCAAGGGCTGCACCCTCCAAAGAATATCTAAAAAACTTAATATTTACGTCTTCATGAAAAAAATTCAGCCTATAAAAGAAGTCATGAAAATACCATAAAAACGCAGATGGTACTTCCCAATCATGTCCACTAAACCTTGGAACAGAAAATTCCCATTCACTTCTATCTAGAAGAGGACTAGGAAAACCATCTATCTTTGAAAAATTGTAGAAATCATATCTTTTAGCGAGGATCACTTCCATTAGAGTGCTAGATCTAAAAATAGTGGATTCGCCTCTGGATTCCTTGTCATGGATTGATGAGGTGAAAGATTAAAATCTTCTTTAGTGTCTAGTATTTGTTCACCATCAAAAACTAGATCTCATCTCTGTATTTGTTTTGCATCTTTGAGAATTTTCTCTAGGTCAGCAACTAGAGTCACAGTTGGAGATCTCTGATTCCTCCTTGTAGAAGGAGGTCTTTAAACCCCTCTTCCTCTTTTACGATTCACTAGGTAAAAAAAATTGCATTCTTCTTCAGGTCACCAGTTCATGTTCACCATCAAGAACTGATTATCAACAATTCATAACAATAGACTTGGGATAACACTTCGTTACAAGTCCTTCATCTCCCGAAAAACGCACCAAAAGATGTTGGCACTGGAATCAACACTTGGAAAACAACAAGCTCCTCACCAGACACATCCTAAACTCTACAAAAATTTTAATGATTCTTTTATGGGGTTGGTAGATGGTAGAAAATCTGATTCACTGAAAAGAGATTTCATTGAAATCCACAGTTCTATTAATGAGAGTATTGGAATCTGATGTGATAGCAGAGTGAAAGTTTGTAGCCTATGAGGAGAGGAAATTTTGAGATATGAGGAAACAATAGGTCTGTGAAACAGAAATCTACTAAATTTAGTAGAAATTCACAAAAGTAGCAGTTTGACAATACTCCATTGAGAAAATCTATTTCTAGTCTCACAAGATTCTCATTGATATATCATGAAGAATAACTATCATGAATGATGCTCTTACACTATTGAAATACATATTTACCAAAAATTATCACTGTGTGAGAGTAAGAAAAACTAATAAAATGCATAGCATGTTTAAGAGACCGATAAATATTCATAACATCATGTTGATTTTCAAATTGAAACAGAAAGAGTAGATATGGAAACACAAATAAAGTAGACAATACACACAAAAAATTGGTAATAAGTCCTCACTAATATCATTCCATTTCTTTCAAAAAAATAGATTACAGATCGTATGAGTCAAATTGTAAAACCATCAACCAACCTTGACTTCATATCAGTTTGACATATATATACAAAATATGATATTGTCATCTTCCATAGAGAAAAGGTAAATCTGTTTCAAAAGTCATTACAACCTCATGCAAGAGGTGAGGCTTGTCGCTTAATCTTAATTACAAAGTGTTGTATTAAAAAGAAGATAAACACCATGAAGGCATCATGAAGGTTGTCACTCCAAAATGGTTGCATGAGGTGGAAGCCTATTCGAAGACCACTCTCATGTTTTGGTGCAACCAATCTTCAACAAAAAGTGTAAAAACAGTGGGAGTGACAAGTGGCTGTCTCTTTTTAAATTTGAAAAATAGAACCATGGCTTTTCAGAGAGGACTGGATATAAGACACCTGGAAGCATCCATTGCAACTGAAAAAACCTCTCTACTTCACCTGTTTAATCTCAGCATCATGATTCAAACGAAAAAGTAGCCCATTTCCATCACATGCTGACATTTCAAAATAATTGCTACCTTCATAGAGAAGGTAGCTATATCTGGAAAACATGGAACATTTACCCAAAAATTTTCTCCAAGTAAGCCTTGTTCTTCATTCATGAAAGGCCTAGAATAGAGGAAAATATTTTAATAACCTTTTATTTAGTCACCCTTTTATCAGACCTCTTTCTTTCATGTATAAATATTGATGCAGCACAAAACTACATTTTAACATATATACCGTGGATCTATGGGTTATGGCCCATATAAAATCCCTTTAATCACAACAGATTACAATATCAGAGTTTTATAAACGTAAATACACGTGCAATCAACAATGATCACTTTTTTCGAAAATTTAAAAAAAATCACAATCGCACCCAAACAACATGCATACAAGCGGGACTGTGGTTCTAAGGTCCAACAACATGGTGACAAATCGAAAGAAATTGCACTTTTCAATTTATACAAGTTACCACATATTGGAAAATATAACAAATATCTTTAAATGGTAAACAATAAAAACACTGATGCGAAGTTGCGATGACGATGCCTCATCACAACATTGCAACTTCCCCATCTTATTGCAAATCGGTTGCCCACAAGTTTAACTCTATACTGATAATGGTTAAACCATAAACTATGCGATGTGAAATATGAACTGGTGCAATACAGCAACACGTGGCCATTATCCTCATTTCATTTCAATCGAAATAACATACCGTACGATTTCCTTAATAGTGAACTCTAAAATCTGTGATTTGTGAAATCGCTCTATCTGCATTTTAACCTACACCATTCATCTATGCCTAGATCTAACAATCCTCACTACTCTCCTTTAATTGCATCACAACTTATATTGTTTAGTTTTTTATGTCATATTAGCCGTCGGTCTCTTCTCTTTAGATTTGTGATTAGATCATGACCGTTTGCCCACCCTACACGTGGTTCTTCTTCGTCGCTTCATTCCTTACTCTAATTCTTGTTGAGCTTCCTAGTTGTCTTAGGTGAAATATCTATAGGTTAGAAACCTAGGTAAACTAACCATTAATTAATAATAATCCCCTTGGATCGAATGATAATTAATCTTAATTAAAAGAATAACTATATTCATATCATAGGGGTCTTCAAATGATATTAAAATATGAATGATCCCTACCTTTAAACATTCTCTATTTATCCTATATACTTGATGAAAAACTGTCTTTACCGTTGTATTTAGATAAATAAAATCTTAGTGAAACAACTGCTCTTCTCACTGTGTGGAATATATGACTTTCAGTTCTGAGAAATAACTGCCCTTTATTGCCTTACTTGATTTTGGGAATCGTTTTCACCTTTGTTGGAAATGACTCAAACTTGGACATGGACTAGGACATTAGAAAAATTTTGATACAGTGACACAATGATGATTACACCATTAACATTTTTGGTGCTAACATATGGAACATGGGTCCTTAATCATGGTCAAGGAAGGATCATAATGTGCTTGGGTCATATTTGAATATTCCCATGATCCATATTCTTGAACAAGTACTATAATTACAACATAGATCATCTATAGGGGATATTTGTTCTACATGGCGGATCTTGGTCACCATGGGTATGGTTTATGTTGGGTGTCAAGATTTATTATCTTATTTATTTAGATGTATCGCCATGTTGGACCCCTGTTCTGAATGCGGTGGAAACGTCACCTATCATTTAATCACTGCTAGGGGGGTCCACTCGGGGGCGACGACAACCTTTTGGACACCCCCCCCCCCCCCCCCCCCCCATAGCAAGGGGGTTTCGAGGGCAGCACCCCTAAAGCTAAAAAGAGATATAAAATTGCCTTGTAAAATATTGTAATTTCATAATCAATATGGGTCGTTCATTAGGAGGATGATCTAATGGTAGAAGTTATGTTTAATTTATGGTTTTTTTCCCTATAAGGAAACCCCTTTTTTTTATGAAGATATTGTATTGCAGCTGTGTATGGTATGTGTATTATGATCGAGAAACAAAAAGGCGGAATGTGAGAGAGAGTAGAGGATATTACAGTGGATATTTTGTAGGTTGTGTCTCTTCATCTTGTTGGATAATATAAAGGAAGCATTGGTTGTTCGAGGTGGACGTAGCCCAAATTGAGTGAACCACGTATATGTGTGTCTCTCTTGTTCCATATGTTTTCTATGTTTTTTTTCCAAATATTTAATGTGTTCCATTTCTCTATAATATATAGTTTTATAAAAGTTTACATGGTAATAATGGTTCTTGGGAAATGTACTATCTCGAGGGTAGGAGAAAAGAGGGCCTTAGGCCATAAATAAAGCTTCTTGAGTTCAAGGAACATGAATTAACCCCCAAACGATGACATAGATACTCTTTAAGGGATATTCTGATTTCAACTTGGATATGTGAGCTATGGCATGTTATTATACATAATTAAAGAGCCACAAGAATTGTTAGCATGTATAGTTTTCTAATAATAGTGTGTGCACAATCTAAGAATGTGAATGCATTATTATAATTCGTGATTTTTTTTTTAATGCATGTATCTATAGAATAATATGGCTTTTGAGTAAACTTCTAGATTTATATGAATTGACCATGTATAAATCTACATACTTTGAATTCAAACTAATGAAATCATTCTCTATGAATCTAGTGAAATAATAAACCATGGTATGTAACAATTCGACAAAAAACCCATATAAAATATTGCATCCATAATTAAAAATTACTAACATAAATGACTAATTCATATACTTGTTGTACTTTTTGTTTGGTCATATTTTTATTCTTGGACTATAATAGTCATTTACGTTAATCATTATTAATTTTGTCACTTATTATCTAGTCATATATTTTAATCATAGACTAAATTAGTCATTTAAGTTAGTCGTTTTTAGTTTAGTCATTTATTATCTAATTGTATATTTTATTCCTAGACTAAATTAGTCGTTTAAGTTAGGCATTTTTTTCTTAGTCACTTAAAATTGCTCAAATTTAGTAGTAATTCACTTGAAATAATTATGGTGACCAACGTTTTTAGTCACCTAGTCACTAATTTCATCATTTTCTACTAGATTTCCTCCTATTTAATTTACTGTAGACTTCATTGTTATTTTAATGATGTAGTGCATATGTTATATTTATGAGTAGGATGCAACCCTATCATCTCCAGGAGGTGTTGTGGTTGATTTAGATACAACATGTGGATTAATTTTATGTTATGATATCATCACTAAATAATTGTAATTAGATCATTGTTTAATCCTATCCCATATGTAGATAGAAGCCAAATATTTTGATCTTATTCTGTTCATAAATGTACTCAATTTAGTTATTTAAATTAGAGTAATAATCTCCAATCTAAATATTAAATATGTTGGTATTGTTGTTTTCAATTCTACATTGTTCATCTAATTGATCTAAAGGATTTTACATTAGTAATTTTTGTATATTCTTCTTCTTCATTTTATTTCTTAGAAGGATTGCATACCTACGAGGGGGTTACGTAGGCTGCTAATGCAAGCCTTCTTTGAGCAGAGGTTTGTCAGATTATCCCTCTTTGTTCTTTTTATCAATACTTTCCCTTTTGGAATAATTCATAAAACAGTTGCATATTTGCTTCTATAGGTTGTGCTTAAATTCAATTTAATTTTCTAAATTTAACATAGGTAACCACCACCTAGGATGTTGTTCTTATTTGAGTATTAGCCAACATTCCAACAAGCCTATATTCCTCCTCACTTAGGTTAGTTTTTTTGAGGATATTTCAACATATTATTGAATTTTTTCATATCTATATCTATATATATATATATATATATATATATATATATATATATATATATATATATATATTGAAATTATCTTTCTTACAACATTTCCTCACTGTAGGTACGAGGAAGAGAGAAGGTCAGGAAGAGTATACTCAGGTGACATACTCTTGCCTCTTGTACTCTTAGCCATAGGACTTATTTTCTTATTTTATTTACTTATATTATCAATCTGATTATAGTTTCATATTTCCTGTTTTGTTCTAGGTTTTCTTTCACATTTTCAGTTTGATGTATTATTCACATCTGTCATATGCAACCTCAACTGAAAAACAAACTATTTCCTTCACAGGTTGGTTACTGGACCATGGAAGACTCTACACCATTCTATTAGTTTAGAATGTTCTATATAAGTTATTAAGACCATATGGCAGTTTTGACCCTCTTTCATTTCTATTTTCAATGTATAATTCCCAAAGTTGTAGAATCATGTAACATTTATGTCCTCAGCTCTTTTAAGAGGTTTAGTATTGAAAATTTACGTATACATTAACTTGGACAAAAATAATTTATGTTTTGTATATGATTTTAGTTATATGGTTTTACTGATGTATAGTTATATAAATATATGTTAGATTTCCCTCTACTTCCTTTCAGCTTTGTAGACAATACTTTAGCATGTAATTTCGACAAAATGGTGTTTACTCCTGTTTTAAATTACCTAATATGATTTATATCAGTTTATTTTCTAGTGTTCTGCATGAAGTGAAAGCTATTGTTAGAATGAATCTTGATTCGAGGTGTAGGAAAAAAGACCACTTTAGTTGCGTATAACAAACAGCCCTAATAGCAGAAATGATTGCTAATATTTTCAGATCTGCAGTTATATGATCAAGAAAAATTATGGAAAAATCTAGATCTATGCATTAGAAGACATTAAATAGTAGAAAAATAAGGTTTACTCCATAGATCCAATAGAAAATAAAATAATATATCCAATGAAATGTTTATTAATGCCACCTGGGAGGAAAACACAAGAGGGTGTTCCCTGTTCTCCTCAATCGGATGGGTTCTTGTAAGTCCTCAACACTTCAAATTAAGAATTCCTATCTCTTTCCAGTGTAGAAAACCCAGAAGAAAATGGAAAAATATGGCTATGATAGTGGATCAATAGCCAGACCCAGAGTTGAGATCCAGAGTGATCTTTAGGCAACAAAAGGTGACAAATTAATGGGAAAACCCTTCTATTTATAACAAAATATGGATTTAGTCTAGATATTGGTGCATAATTAAAATATTATTAACCAATCAAGATCCAAATTTAATGGAATATTTTATTATATTTGTTGGAGGGAAAATGAATTTGAGTTGAGTCAAATCCCCTTATTTGTAAATAATAAATAAATAAATGATTTATTTATCAATTTAAGGATATGATTAAGTAATAATAAATAAATAAATGATTTATTTATCATTTTAAGGATATGGTTGAGTAATAATCAAATAAATAATGATTTATTTAATTATTTAAGGGAGATGTAGTCATATTTAACAAAGAATATTATTTAAGTAATGTTTAAATAGTTATTCTTAGAAAATAATAATATAAATAATGATTTATCTAATTAATTTCCTTTTTTTGGGTTAAATATAACCAGGAATATTACTTAAATGGTTGTTTAACTAATTATTCCTTGAGGAAAAATAAAATAAATATGGATTTTTTTAATGTTTCCCCATGGTGTTTCCTGTTTAGACCATAAACAACTTAATAAATGTGGTTTACTAAGTCATTTTTCATAGTGAGTGCGATTTTACTTGGGGTAAAATTGGTCTTACTTGGTGTACTTGGGTCCATCTAATAGTAATGGATTAGATGACCAAAAAAGGGTGTAACAGATTTCCCCCCAGCGTGAAAGCATTAGGAGCTAATCATATGACCGAAGTACGTTGTAAGAACTCAATCACTAGACAAAAATGGGGAAGTCAAAGAGAGAGGATTGTAAGGTAGACCAAAGTGCTGAAAGAACTGGACCCTGAGGAGGTGAATTTCAGGTGCGACAAGTCTTTTTGATAAGTGAGTACCTGTTATAGGCGGTGGAGGAGGCATACTTATGCCCGCTGAGGAAATAGTACAAACAATAAGGCGTCCAGAAAACCACAAGACGACATAATGTTGGCATACACATGAGCCAAATAAACAACACGATAATGAATCCCACATGCATATTGTTCCTAGGATAACAACCAGGATTTGTACAATAATATCTGAGTACATGAGATATAAATACAACCTAGATTCCCCTGAAAACATGAAAGGGCTCTGAAAATCTAACTGATATATGCAAACAAAAAGGTGTTGCAAGCAGTTGAGGCTGACATCATCAAATGTATGGAGCTGCATTGAAGGTTGTAATGAAGAGGTCATCCGAGTTTGTGGGGGGCTACCTGTAGGGCCACCCCCTCATAAGGGATGAGACATCTCACACACACCCGAGAATCATCGATGTCAGCTACTGCATCAGTGGACCATCTAGTATACGGATCTCGATCATGTTGAAAAGGAGTTGGAGTTGAGAAAAAATCAAGTCAAAGGGCCATGAGGAGTCCCTTTGCCCGATCCAAGGCACCGAACAAGAGTGGAAGCTGAAACCAAGGTACACCACCCTCTAGACCTGTATTCTGGAATGAATGAGCTGATGTCGACAGAAAGAGGTCTACTATAGGTGAGAAAATAAGGGATCCTCAACTTAAGCCACGGGAGAGAATAGTAGAGTGACTAACAGACTGACACCAATGATCATGATGAAATGGGGGGAAATGAGTAGCGAATGGATGAATTCCCTTGTTAGAGCATAAATAGCATGGATGACCTGGCAGCAATGGACACAATATCATGAGGGATAGGGGACAGTGAGATTGAAGGCCATAATGAGCGACACGAGAGAGGGACCAAGAAATGAAGGATGGATGACTATAGCGGGGTGCGAAGGGACTTGGGATAGACTCCATGAAAGCAATGATGACTCAACTTGGATGCTCTAAACAAGGGTGACTCGATGGTGCTACCACACAAGAAAAGGGTCCAATGGGGACCATAAAAGCATGAGTACAAGATGGTATCTCACGACAAAAGTCAACACGAGCATGGAAAAGTATGGAGGCAACATGGTGCCCCCGATACGAGTGTTGCAGGTGAAGAAATTCGATTTTTAGGAAGGGTGAAGTGGTGCTTCATGGGAAAATGTGTCCCAGTGAAGTATCAAATCAATAAAAACTAACAGATACCCATTTGAGGGCTCGGTGAGAGATTTCCAATGGTGTGGAAGTTTTGGTAAATAGAGCTACAGTTGGATCGCAGTAGGCGAAATAAAAAACAAGGGTTTATCTTTTAATAAAGAATTTTCCCTCCAAATTCATTCATTTACATGTGGAGCCGTGGTGAATGTAGAGAGGAGATAAGGCCCTAAATCTTGCAGCGATCGTAGCGGACAAACCGATCATTGGAATTGAGATCTGTCAGTTGCAGGTAAGAGGCCTAACCCTACTCTTTATTTTTAGTGGATTAAAAGTTTAGATTAGGTCCTTAGGGCTCAGGAACAACCCCCCACTCCTCACGGTTGGGTCACACGTTTTGGGGCAAAAAGTGCAACCTAGGTAGTAGGTTTTGGGTATAAAAGTGAGACCTGTCCCAGGTTTGGGATTGAAAAGTGTGACCTGGAAGGGAGGGGTGTTTATGTGCTATTTTTTGGTTGAGAAATAGGCTTTTATGATGAGAAGAAGTCTTTCCTATCTATATACTGAAAAATATGATGCTTTCGTGCAGATATGGCAGAGTTACAGATTAACTGGAGAGAGAGAGACCTGGGCACATTACGATCGGAGATTCGGGAGGATCAAGGTGTCGGCACTGCTTTGGCTAGGTTTGGGGTTCTGAATTTTGTGGAAAACTGTTTGATGAGAGCTAGGGAGCCCTTATTGGCCCGTATTGTCAGCTATTGGGACCTGGACCATGAGGTCTTTATACTTCAGGGGCACCGGATCAAGTTGACGGTCCAGCATATATATATCTTGACTCATGTCCCACCACTTGGGATGGTAGGGAATACTCAGCCAGTATTACCATGTGGGCAGAATATCATAGAGTTTGTATAGTGCCATTGTTGGCTAGGTCTCCAAGTCAAGGGAACTTGGATACCCATCGGGGATATTGAGAGGCTAGAGACCCGTGCTATGGCCATAACAGTGCTGCGGATCCTGGGCAACCAGGCACTCCATCACATCACGGTGGGGCAAATGATGCTTGTGGAGAGTGTTTTGGGTGGGACCTACTATGGGTGGGCCCAGATGAAGTTGTCGTCATTGAAACGATAGTTGTCACTATGTAAGCGGCAAGTGAACCATGAATGTGCATATGGTATAGTTTTGTGATATTTCTTCTTTAAGAATATCCTGACACATCGACCTCGCATACAGTTCCCAGATGGAGGCCCGAGAGAACCTAGGATGTGCTGGTGAGGGCGACTACTGTGTAGGAGAGGAGGTGGAACAGTTGGAGAGGTGTTTCATCCTGATTTATTTGTTCATTGGGATCAGATGTTGCTGTATATAGACGACTATCCCTATAGTGGGATGAGTTATTGTTGGGACCCAGATCTGCCACTACCACTTGGTCATATATGGGGACTTGATGGTGACTGAAAAATTGCTAATATTTTATGTGCATGTAAAGTTTCTATAATATTATATGTGGTACTGATTCTTTCACTTTTGGTATGTAGATACAGCACCGGTAAAACCGACCGGGTACATGGGATGACCTGTAGTATCTGGGGCCGTAGGATCTAGTGGATGAAGGGCGCATCAGAATGAGGATGCAACAACCCTTTTGGAGGATATCTGTCATAGACGTGAGAGGATTCTGACCGGTGTTTTAGAACGCAGTTGGCAGTGCTTAGATGACCAGTACATAGAGCCATGTATTGGTTTACCCTCGGAATGGTGAGGGGTCATGCGGCACATGGCGATGGCCGGATAGGGCATGCGTGATCTATGAGCGGTGGGGGCAGAGCCATTGGCTGGGGATCCTCCAGATAGTGATTAGTGTGTAGGGGCATGTGGTGCCCCCCGTTTTGAGTTTTTGTAACATGCTATGGGCATGACATATGTATCAGAGTTAATGAACTATAAAACATTTTATATGACACATACTATGGGTATGCATCATTTTGATATTTTTATGTTATTGTCTTGTGTTAAATGTGTGTGTTAAATGCAAATACAGAATATGGTCTGCAATGCTATCTACATAGTGATTTTGTGCTCTAGGTACATGACTGAAAGTAATGATTTCAAATTCACGCATCAAAAGCTTCACTCAAAAATATCTTCTGAAAAAGATATGATTATGCACACGATATACACCATTCAATTGCATGACAAGAATTAGGGAATCTAAATGAACATGAAGGTGGAGGATGCGATGTGAAAGGGCATCGGCTAATAAAACTCATACAACATCATATTCAGCCTGATTATTGGTAGCAGTACCAATGCATACATCGTTTGAAAGAACAAGCACATGAAAAGGGGTAAAAATGGCCCAACCTGCCGAGGCTAAATTCCAGGAGTAGCGACTTGCACCATCTGCAAAACCAATATAAGGTGTTGATGGGGGGTCCCTCTGAAAGGTGCCACAAGAAAATAAACGGGAGGATAAAGAAAAATGCTGGAAACCTGAGCGCACAGTATAAATCGAATGCACTCTACAAAAGGGAGTGATTTGGGTAGGATGTCTACTTCCCACATGCCATCGGGGAGGGGAAGTGTGGGAGCTACTCGAGGCATAGAATGAGCTCGAGCTACATAGGTCACCAAGGGTATGGATGATGGCATCCCCTTTATGGGTGGGAAAGATCAAGTCAGGGGTGGATGTGGCTTCCATGATGTCGTCGTCACAACAAGAGGTGGAAGGACAGGAGGAAGGGAGACCACATGATGCGGTGAGGCTACCTGACCCACCATCATGAGAAGAAAGTCTGACATGCGCATCATCGCGGGGGATGACATAAGAATAAGCCGATAAAGGATCCACTAATGTTGAGCCCGGGGTGTTTGCTGAAAGGAGGTCAAGTGAAACAACAGGAGAAGATTCAAAGGGAGCTTCTGTCGAGGGTCTCAAGGATGATGAAAGGTAGAGGATGGTGGCCACATGCTCTGTTATTTCGACATCAGGGGGGGAATGTCAATAGGAGCGAGTAAATCCTCAGTCTGGCCTACAACATACTATGCAAGCATGGGAGAAGCAGATTGATTCTTTTCAATCTCGTACTCCTGAACTACCTCCAAGGAGGCATGATAATGTGTAAGGCGGGGAAAATGATGGGAGTAATTGCCATGGAGACCACAACAAGCACAAGGGTGTTTGGTGTGAATATTATTGGTTTTCTTGGTTGTGGTCGATGAAGAAGCAGAGGTTTCAGGGACTGTAGGCTCAGGGAATATGACATTAACCATGGGCTTGATGCGAGGCAACTCAGGACAAGTATGGGTGGCATGACCGACAACATCACACAAAGTGCAGGGCTTTAGAGGCAGAGGAGGTACAGGGTGGGTCGGGGATAATTTTTTCTTTGAGGCCTTTTTTCAAGCTCTGCCCTTCTTACCAAAAGCGGTCACAATAGGAGGCGGATCTTGTTAAGGTGGTTGAGGCACTGTGAAGACGGGAGAATTCAGGGGGACGAGTTGAACTGGGGTCAAAGCAAGAAAACGTTTAGGTTGACCTGGCGCGCTGGCAGTTGGAGGATGAAGGTACCAAACCAGAAGCCTAATGGTTAAGTTAGGAAGAGAGAGGGTGTTCATGACAGGTGCTGTATAGATTCCTGGTGGAGGGACTAGGAACAATATCTGACTAGAGGGGTAATGGCCAGGTGGGACGAATCCTAAATCGTTAAGGCCTGGAGGAACTGACCCAGGAGGATAAAAAGGCTCATGAGTACTAGCTTAAGGGCCATGAGGAGGAGGTCCAAAAGGCTGCATGGAAGGGCTAGCAGATAGTTGCAGAGGGCGAGGGGGCTGCTTACTAGCGGAGGTGGGCCTCTTGAGAGAAGCCTGAGACGATTGCATTATGCAAACATTCTATGAGATGGGATCAAAGATGGGAAGAGGAAGACCAAGGAATGTACCAAGCAAGGAGGATTCCTTGTAGACACTGGTCAAAGGGTCAACGGTTTGCTTATCAGCCATTGAATAAATAGTGGACTCAGGGGAGGTCTAAGACTTCGGTTCGTAATACATCAACTGGTCAATGGTGACTATCTTTCTATTATGGGGGAAGGAAATCTTGCGGTGAACCATAGAAAGGACAATAGACATCACATAAGTGTAACTACGACCCAATATAATGTTGTAATCTAAGGGGGTGTCTATGACTTCTATGTTAACGCAAACCATCTTTCCCCAAGAGTGATAGGAAAATTGCGGAATAAGCCAATGGGCTTGGAGGCATGGCCATCCCATGCTTGGAGAGTGATCATGGAAGGATCCAACTTAGGAGAACTAAGTTGTTTCCAAATTGAAGTTGACATCATGCAGGTGGGTGCCCCCTCATCAATAATGCACCGAGAAACATTGGTGTTTTGGATCTTGACTGGAATTTGGAAAGCGACGAAAGTAGGGAGAGGAGGATGTTCCGACCGGTCAACATCAATCACAATCAATCGATCGTAGGAAGGATATACAGTGCCTAGGGCAGACATAAGAGCTTTTCATTATGAAGGGCATGATTGGAGGAGTTCCAGCATTGAAATGGAAGTAGGGGATTGTGCCAAATCATCAACTATTGTGTACGAATGGGCAGCTTTTACAGAAGCAGCATTTCGACGCACTGGTCCCTTAAGGATCTTGGTATAAACCTTCGCCCTAGGCTGAGGGTTTTGTAAGGCAACCTTAGGTGTCGAAAGAGGCTCTGTAGAGACCAAATAAGGCAGCTCGGAGACAGACGTAGCGGGAGGCTTGTTGTATTGACGGGACCGAGTATAGAGATTGATGTCTAGGGTTGAAGGTTGATCAGATTTCATCATGAGAATCTAGTCATCGGGGGTACCAGACAGAAGAGGTTGGGTAACAGTGTGGTAAATAGGAGGTTGGGAAAAGAGAGAAGGCATGTTATACCCTGAATACATGCTACCAGAAGGGGAAGATATGTAGGAGGTTCTAGCCCCCCCTTGAGGAAAATCAGATCCCATGGGAGGTTGTGCAATGACGACACACACACGGCACAAAGGAAAAAGAGACCGACAAGGGTAGGGAGGTGCAAGATCAACTGATTACAATGTCGAAACAAGGGCAAAGAGGTGCAGGATCAATTGATTTCAATGTTTTAGAGTCTTTTCTTGGCGGTGTTAACCAAGCCCTTTTTCGCTTAGGTTGTGTGTGTGAAGTGTGTAAATTTTAATTTTTAAACCCATACATTTGTACAGAAAAATAAAAAAGTGTGTTGTATAGCTGTAAATAACCTACAAGTGACAGTATATAAGCGTGCAAAATAGAAAATAAAAGGCTAATAATGCAATAATATAAACCCAAGGAAGTGGGCCTCTCAAAATCTAGTCTATAGGTGAGTGAAAAAACTAATCAAAACACACTAAAACAACTAATATATCTAAGTTTATAAGAGACAGGGATCTAAAGGACAAAATCTGCGGGAAAGTGGTGTAGAAACAACAACAAATCAGAGGAAAAATTGTTGTAGAAAGAGGTGGCGAAAGGCTATCTCTAGGAGGGAAGCATTGTGCACCATAAAGGAAAACCCAAAAAAAGCTAAATGAGGAGATTTGGATGGATAATAAGTTGATCTGAAGCGGATCTGAAGGTGAGGTATTAGATATGAAAAAATGGCTGAAGTCTTTGAAATTTCAAAAAACTTGTAATAGCAAAAACTCTTCCACAAAAAGTGGAAGGTTCTGAAGCCCTAGGGGGCTAGGTTCCCACTTAGTTGAGTGAAACAAAACAAGTACAGGTCCAAAACAGGCGGAGACAGAGGTCAGCCTACCCTGAACAGAGGCTCAGACAAACCCAAAAAACTTTCAGAAAAATCCGAGCAAAAAGTCAAGGTCATAATTTCTGATATGTTTTCAGCAGAGGTTGCACTTTTTGGGTAGTAAAGTGCACCCTGGAGGTCCAGGTCACAGGTTTTGGGCTGAAAAATGTGACCTGCGCTTCCGACACTCTTGGTGGTAGATTTCAGAAAAAGTTATTGTCACAGCTATGCCTGATGTTCGTCACCTGTGCAATAGGTCCGAAAACACACAGAAGTTAAAATTTTTATCGTTTTAGGGTTTTATGGGTTAAAAACAACATAAAAAAATGAAAAAAAAATGGGTTGAAGAGAAATCCTAGGGTTTGAAGCAGTTGGATATGCAAGGATCAGAAAAACGAAAACGATTGTAATTGTAAACCCGTGTGGAGTCGCCAATTGTTAGTATGAATCTTGATTCGATTTGTACGAAAAAACACCACTTTATCTCTGCATAACAAACAACCTTAACAACAGAAATGACTGCTAATATCTTCATATCTATAGTTATATGATCAAGACAAATGCTTCAAAAAACTAGATCTATGCATTAGAAGACATTAAACAATAGAAAAATAAGATTTACTCCGTAGATCCAACAGACAAGACGAGAATATCTCCAATGAAATTTTTATTAATGGCACATGGGATGAAAACACAAGAGGGTGTTCCCTATTCTCCTCAATGGGATGGGTTCTTGTAAGTCTTCGGCACTTCAGATTTAGAATTCCTCTCTCTTGATGGTGTAGAAAACCTAGACAAAAATGGAAAAATATGGCTATGATAGTGGATCAATAGCCAAACCAAGAGTTGAGATCGAGAGTGATCTTTAGGCAATAAAAGGTGACAAATGAATGGGAAAACCCTTCTATTTCTAACAAAATATTGAGTTAGTCTAGATATTGGTGCACAATTAAAATATTATTAACCAAATCAAGATCCAAATTTTATGGAATATTTTATTATATTTGTTGGAGTGAAAAGGAATTTGACTTGAGTCAAATCCCCTTATTTGTAAATAATAAATAAAGAAATGATTTATTTATCATTTTCTGGATATGATTAAGTAATAATAAATAAATAAATGATTTATTTATCATTTTAAGGATATGATTGAGTAATAATCAAATAAATAATGATTAATTTAACTATTTAAGGGAGATGTAGTCATATTTAGCAAAGAATATTACTTAAGTAATGTTTAAATAGTTATTCTTAGAAAATAATAAGATAAATAATGATTTATCTAATTAATTTCCTTGTTTTGGGTTAAATATAACTAGGAATAATTAAATTGCTGTATAACTAATTATTACTTGAGGAAAAATCAAATAAATATGGATTTGTTTAATGTTTCCCCATGGGGTTTCCTGTTTAGACCATAAACAACTTAATAAAGGTGGTTTACTAAGTCATTTTTCATAGTGAATGTGATTTTACTTGGGGTAAAATTGGTCTTACATGGTGTACCTGGGTCCATCTAATAACAATGGATTAGATGACCAAAAAATGGTGTAACAACTATCACTTACCAATATAGATAATCATGCTAGAATATATAATTCTATCTGAATTTTCTAGAACTTAGCCTTCTTTTTCTATTAATAACAATACTAATTTAGAGCGTATTTCCTGTAATTATATTGCTTAATAAACATTAGAATGTGACCCCCTCCCAGGTTTATAAATTTTTCTTATTTATCTAATCTCAAGTCCCGTGCTTTTGTACCAGCACTAAATACTTAGCTGAATTTAATTACAGATGATACTTCTATAAAATACACATGACAATATGGACACTATAAAATACAAATACAAGAATTTACTTAGCTAGACCCAAGAATTCAGTTACTACTAGAACCTAACAGGGACTGTCCATCTTATTTATTATTTCTATTAGAAATATATCTCTAAATTTAGATTCATTTCAACTCCATAGCAATGGAATTTAATTATAATTTCATGGTGGGCACATATATAGAAAATCACATGAATCACTTACCACTATGTAAATACTATTTTTCTCCCAACCATGATTTTATCCACAACTCTTCCCCGAGAAGATACCTATGCTCCCCTGTGTATATAAACCCTTTGTCACACTAGTGATGGCTTATTAAAGTCTTCTTTCCCTCATCCCTTTTCCATAATGGCATCCCATTATTATGGGATGTTGATTCTCATATCCTAGACTTTTCTTTTATTTTTTCAACAAAAGATTCTTTTAAAACTATCTTTTCCTCAATCGAGTTTTATTATTACTTCTTCTCAATAACTTTCCACTTTACTGAGGATATTATTAAATATTTTTCTTCCATATAATAAAATTTATTTATTTAATTTTTCTCCAAGGATTTCTGGAGAGTTTTGGGAAATTCTAGGATTCTAGCTCATCCTCATGGATAAGAATTCCTAGTCTCCATTACTTTGTATTTACACATTAATATTAAATCCATAACTATTTATTAATTTAAAAAATAACATGTTCAAACATAATTATTCCCTAGGTCCACCTGAACCTTAATCCTATTCAAAAATATAAAAGCTCTAAATAGGGGTATTACATAGTCCCCCCCTAAAACAAAAACATCGTCCTCGGTGTTGCAGATTTCTCTGCTTATTTATTTAACAACACTGGGTACACGTCCTTCATACTTTCTTCCTGATCCGAAGTAACTTCCTCAGGTGAAAATTGCTTCCACTTCACTTTCACCCAATCTACCATTCTATTTCGAATCACAGTTTCTTCCCGTTCCAATATACAAAGTGGCTCTAGAAGAAATTCCCCCTATGTTTCCACCTGTATCAAAGTCCAGTCAACCACATGAAAATGGTCATGTACATATTTCTTCAACAATGAAATATGAAAAAAATTATGAACTTTAATATGACTAGGTATAACTAATTTGTAAGTTTGGCCCACTCTCTGTGAAACTTCAAAGGGCCCGCAGTATCACAGTGTTAACTTAGCACAATTGCCAGTATGCAAGGTACTTTTGCGAGGTTTAATTCTTAAGTACACATGATCTCCAATGTTTAATTTTTTTTGAATTATTTTATTATCTTCATAAATCTTTTGGTGGTCTTGAGATGCCTTAATGTTCTGTTGAATTTGTTTCACTGTCCCCTCCATATGATGTAGTGAGTCATGTCTAAGTACCAGTTTGTCCTCTAGTTGACTCCAGCTAAGTGGAGTGTGACATTTTATGCTATACAAATATTCAAATGTACTTATTTAAATGGAGGCATTATAACTGTTATTGTAAGAAAATTCTACAAAATGCATAAAATATTCCAACTTCATGGGTTAGTCCATCACATACATGTGAATCTTGTCCTCCAATATCTGATTTTTCATTTTCTGTCTGCCCATCTGTTTGAGGATGGTAAGTTGTAATAAAGTTCAGCTTTGTCCTCATTCCTCCAAATAGTTTTTTTCCAAAAGGAAGAGGTAAACTTTGCATCCCTATGAGAGATAATCATATTTAGTATTCAATGGAGTTTAAATATTTCTTTCATCAAAACATAGGCCACATATGTTGTCCCAAAAGTGGACTGTACAATCAAAAAATGTGTTGCTTTGGTTAATGTGTCCACCACCACCATAATTGAGTCATGCTGGTACTTGGTATGTGGCAGTCCTATAATAAAGTCCAAGGATAATACTTCCCACTTTCATTCTAGAATAGTAAGAGGATTCAGTAAACTGGAAGGATGTTGATGTTCCAATTTTACTTGTTGGTGTTCCAAATACCTTGCGAAGTAATCATTTACCTCCTTCTTCATTCTTGGTGAAAACCTATTTTCTCCAAGGTCGTCACCATCTTTTGGCAACCTGGATGACCTGAACAAGGTCTTTTATGGCATTCATAAAATATTTTGTGTTTCAAGGTAGATACAATTAGAATATACAACCTCTGCATCTAAGTGATCAATCCTTTTAGATTCATATTGTATCTTGAAATTTAAGCTTTTTGTAATTTTTCCTGAAATTTCACATATTGGAGATCTTGCGATAACACTTCTTGAATTTGTTATTCTACATCAAATTTTAAGCTACTCCCTATATATGATAAAAAATTATGAGAATTTCTACGTAAGTCATATGCAATTATATTTTCCTTTCCTTTTATGTATTTTATTTCCATATCAAATTCGCTAAGGAAACATAGCCATCTTGATTTCCTTACATTTCAATATGGTTGACTAAAGAAATACTTCAAACTTATATGATCAATCATCAATACAAATTTCTTACCCAATAGATAGTGTTGCCAAATCTTTAGTGCATGTATGACAATAGGCAATTCCAAGTCATACACCTCATACTGTTTCTTATGCTTGTTCAATTTTTGGGACTCATAGGCTATTACTGCATTATCTTGCAACAATACTCCTCCTAGGCCTTCTATACAAGCATCAGTACACACCACAAACTCTTTAGTTGGATCAAAAATTTTTAGAATAGGTGTAGTGGTTAATTTTTATTTTAGTTGTTCAAAAATCTCTTGGCGCTTGGCTTTCCATTCAAATTTTGCCCCCTTTTGCTGCAAAGATGTGACAGGGTAAGCCAACGCAAAAAATCCTTCTACAAATCTGCGGTAATATCTAGAAATACCCATAAATAATCCTATTTTTGGTACATCAATGAGTAAAGTCCAATTCAATATTTCTTGTACATTTTCTGGATCTACCGCCAATCCTTCCTTGGAAATAGCATTTCCCAGATATTGAATCTTGGGTTTCTAATAATCACACTTGCCGAGTTTTGCATAAAGTTGATGTACTCTAAGTGTTTGTGGTACTATTCTAAGATGTTAATGGTGTTCCTCTTTTTTTTTAGAGTACAACAGAATCTCATCTAAGAATACTCACACAAAATTATCCAAATGTTTGTGTAGAAAATTGTTCATGAGGCACATGAAACTAACAGGGGAATTTTAAGTCCAAAAGGTAAAAATACGAACTCATAATGTCCATACTGAGTTAAAAATGTTGTCTTATGGACATATTCACCTTTAATATAGAGCTGATAATTACCAGTTCTCAAGTAAATTTTTTAGAATATGGTTTCCCCCTTACTTGATCAAACAAATAATCTATTTATGGAATAGGGTACAGGTTATTGATGGTTAACTTGTTTAACTGTCTGTAATTTATGCACATATAGAAGGTTCCATCCTTCTTCTTGAAAAAAAAAATTGGCTCTCCCCATGGAGTCACACTTGGTCTAATGTACCCTTTGTTTAGCAATTACTGTAACTAAATTTTTAGTTCTAACAGTTCATGAGTAACCATCCTATAAGGGGATTGGGAAAGTGGGGTGGCCCCTAGTACTAGGTCAATAAAAAAATCAATGTCTCTTCATGGGGGCAGTTGAGGAATTTCTTTAGGAAATATATCTTGAAAATCCTTGATCACTGGTAAGCTTTCTACAGGTTCATTTTCTGCTTGTTGTTCGAAATCTTCAATCTGGAAAACATACACAAAACAACCTTTCTGTGTTATCTACTTCAATTTCAATGCAGAAATATGCCTAATGGACATAGGTTTTGGTTTCCGATTGACTACCATATCATTTGCTAGAGCATCAGTACAACTCACTGTTGTTTCTAAGAAATTTACTATTTCTTTCTATTGTTCTAATCAATCCATTCTAAGTAGGATGTCATAAGATCCTAAGGGAAGGATGTTTAACTTGAAAAATATAATGTACCCATTTAAATTTATAGAAATTTTGGGTAGTTTATGTGTGACCTTCCTTTCTGTCCTTGTAGCCAACTGCACCAGCCAAGAGTGCTGAATTTTTTCTATTTTTAGTTTATATTTTTCCACTATGTGTGGACTGATATAATATAAAATAGCTCTTGGATCAATTAAAACAAACATAGGTTTCTCAAAATGTGATAACCTCATTTTCCATCATAGTTTATTGATGCTCATCATGTATGTATTCTAATGCTGCACTGATCCGAGGGATGTTTCGGGCAACGTCATTCACTGTGGATGCTTCTTGCACTACTTTAATGTTCTGAACTGCATGAGTGTTGTGTGGGAAGTCCCAGAACATGTGAGGCTCAATGCATCCCTAAGATTTCAATCGTTCCTTGGCCTTAACCATATTTTCTCTCTTGTTGTTCCCTTGCACGGGATTGGAACCACTGTGGGACTAGGCGATCTGATTCTAAGCACTCTTATTGAACCTTTTTCGCTGGTGGGTTTTCCAAAAATTATTCAAATAAAATGGTTTGGCTCTTTTGGAACTTGATTCGGCCTTCCCTTTTTCCTTATTCTGCTATTTTTTCAGCTGCTCATTCCTACCTTTAAATTGTTGGTTACATAGTGGTGCTTTCCAAAAAACGTCATCAATTTTTTTAGGATTGTCAAATTCAATTTTTTCTTTGTAAATAGTGGGAAAATAGTTTAGAAATCATTGTAATTTATCTTTTTCTTACATTATGTATGGCACATAGCAAATTAAATTGGTGAACTTCCTCACGAATTCATCAATAGTGAGTTGTCCAAGCCATAGCTCATGAGATTCCTTAGCTATGCCATCATAATACCTCTCGTTAAGGTATCGAGATTTGAATTTCTCTTAAAATTATTTCCGTGAAACAATATTTTCATCAAGAAAGTGTATGATTTTGGTCTCTTCCTACCAAAGTGTGGCTTTATCTTGGAACTAGTAAACTACAAATCTTGCTTTCAAATTACTTCTGTATTCATATACCAAGAATTATTTGACCATATTCAGGAATCGGGCTTCCACATCAAACACTAGAGGCTTGATATTGCGGAATCCCCCTGCAACTCCTATTTATTTTTGTATTTTGAATTTGCTTTACCAGATTCTTCACCAATCTTAGACCTCTTTGAGTTGGGTTTTGTTTCTTTCCTTTTTCTTTTTGGTTCTCGATCTTGATGACTATATCTAGAGGTTAATTCCCTTATCAAACTCTCTTTCCCATTGCTAGCTTGTAGTAAAATTTCATTTCTAGTCCTTAGATGAACCATTTCCCGCTACAAATTCTTAATAATCTCCAGCATCTGAGCATTTGGATCTGGTGGGGCCTGCTCATCCCTCAGTTCCACAGATAAATATTCTCTCTCAAACATGACAACAACTACAACTCTTTTTTTCTTTAACCTGATGCACAAAACACAATTAGCATTCATAAACAATAGATAAAATTAATTCATAATTTATTTTTTTCTAACAACAGAGTTTGTATTCTATGTTGGGACCCATAAGCCCAGAGTTTTAACTTGGGCTCCAATACCACTTGTAACAATTCCCAATTTTTTTTTCATACTAAAATTTATTTAATTAATCAATATTGGTCCTCTCAAAATATTGTCATTCAGACATCTCTGTTATTAATGTAATTTACTTGAATTATATTCATGAGAGTTTTCACATCACTACTTGGTTGTATTCCACAAAGTCCCCCTTAATCTTATGAAATATTACACCTTCACCTTAAATTTTTATTTCCATAAATATTTCATTAAATCTACTCTAATCCCCAACTAACTTCATTGTTATATTATTGCATTTATAATCTCCTTAATTATTAGCCCTTAATTCTTTCTCCTTCCCATTTAACTACCATATATTTTTTCCTAACTCTAATAACCTATCCCTTCTAACTTACTTAGATTTCTCCTAAGTATTTCGCCTTACCATTTCCATGATCTCCACTTAATAATGTCTATGTACACAACCCTTAGAATATACATACCGCTTAGTCATTACATGGATCACATCATTACTTTGGAGGCATTAATTTAAGGTAAGTGTGAATTGAATATTGTTCTAACATTCCATTTAATTCAGCATGACCCACGTGTAATCTAGTCCAGTCATTGATTGCTAAGTGGCAATGTCACATAGCCTTCACATGGCCCTCTTACCCATTTGAGGCACCATGTGTATGCTTGAGATATGAAACTAGAATCCAAAGTTGGGATCTCTTGGGAGAAACCCTAAGGGTTTTCTACTACCGAAACTGCGGTTTCATTTTTCATTTCATCATTTTCATGTAGTCGTCCCGAGCTCTAAGCTCTCTGCCATGGTGAAATTGCAATACTACCAATCCTTTTTTCGTAATGAAATCGTCCACCATTACTGTGGCTAGAGGATTATGTTTTTGTTTCATCAATAATGTGGCCTCCTTCACACTACTATGTGTAATGTTACCTCTATTTTGATGGAGACAATAGTATTTTGTGATCTTGATAGAGCGTTTACTTTGACGGTTTGCAAGGTAAGTTTTTCTATAGTTTTTTATTGGTATAATTTCATGTTTTAATTTTTCATTTCCGAGGGTTACGATACTAGCTTACTATTGTTTGGTTTTTGCAGATACAACGAAAAAATGTGGGAACAATTTGTAGGGTTTTGGACATTTATCCCGTGCCTCTTCAAGTATTGAGTTTTTGTCAATGTGTGGTTGCATTTCTCTGTGTATATATATATACATTTTTTGTTAACAAATTTTTTATCATGGTGCATTGGTTTTATTGACAGAGATAACATTATTCCATGACACACAAAGGTATGGCTTCTTCCACTAACTACGTGGAGCTCAGCTACTCTGCAATGAGAGGCAAGCCCTTCCTCCGACCCTCTTTGCCTTCTCTTGATTTTTAGTTTTGGGTTTTTTATTAGTGACTTGATAATTTTCAGGAAATCGTCTTGTTGTATTTTTTTTATAACATTATTGACATACTATTAGAATATGATGAGAACATCAAACTCAAACCATGTGTTCGTTATTAATACATATCTGTATGAATGTTTTTTGCATACTGTACGTACCTTTATTTACTTCTATAATTTTGTATCTGGGTTTTCCAGGTATTACGTTTAGTGATGCTAAAAATTGATATGAGCATCTTGTAAAGCCCTCTCGCTTTTAAATTTTTAGATTTCCATTTATTTAAAAACCCCAATTGTTTTAGTAATTTCTCTATGCGACAATAAGGAACCCTTGTTCCAATTTGTGTGCATATTCCCTTATGGTTTCATTTTTGTTTTCTTACCATTATGATAATTGTATGAAAAGAATGCAAAGTTGCCCTCACGCAAGGTTTTACTACTGCTCCTAGGAATTTTCGGTTTCGAATATCCTTCTTTAGTAATGATTCCCTTATGCAAGGTGCTTCATCTATTGGCTTTATGTTAACTGGATGTAATTTTCTTGAATTACTTATCTATTATATAGTGTTTTAATTCTACCTTTCTGACACTTTAATTTTCTATCAGCATTAATACAATTTCGATATTTGATTTGAAGCTTGAGTTTTTCTTTCCTTTTAATTTTATAATATATGCACAAAGACTGCTTTGTCTCATCTCATTGTTTATAATTAGTCTTCTCTGTAATTTAATTTACAGCGTATATTATAGGCTCGTATGTGACATACGTTGACATGAGACTCCGTGAGAATTTAGGAATTCCGTATTGGTTTTTATCATGCTTCACATGGTATCTCTGCATTCATTAGGAGATAGTATTTGATCATATAAAAAATGGTTATAGCAACAATATGCATTCCAACATGTTAATTTTATTAGATGGAATTGTTTCTTGTCGAGTAATATTTTTAAATTTTAATTTTGGGTTATTCTATTTTTCTAGAGTTCCTCCTTATTTAATTTTTCTCTAGAATTAATTCTTATTTCAATGATGCAGTCCATATGTTATCTTTATGAGCAAGCTTCCTCATAAACCTCTCATGTCCATGATGTTTTGTGGTTGATTTGGATACAACGTTTAGATTACTTTTATGTTATCCTATCCATACTCAATGATTGTAATTAATTCTCCATTTTGTTGGAAATATTGTCATTGATGACAATGGAGGCAGCAAAGATAGAGACAGAAAAAGAAGCCAGCAGATGCAAAGATAGGCAAAGAACAGAAAAAGGTAATATGTACAGGGAACGCAGAGGTAGAGGTCAAGTAGCAGTAGCAACTAAGGCAGAGGTAGAGGCAGCGAATATAGAGGCAGAGTCGTTATATCAGAGGCAGAGGCAGAGGCAGAGCCATTATCATAGCAGGTTATCAGAGACAGAGGCAGAGGCAGAGCCATTATCACAAGCAGATAAAGAGCATAAAATTCCGAGAATCGCTACCCCATGTGGAGGATACATCAACCCAATTCCGGGAATTGCTTACCCCAAGCGGAAAGTGTATATATATATATAAACCTTGTTACGAGAATCATTACCCTAGGCAGAATGATACACAAACAAATTCCGAGAATCATTACGCCAGGTGAAAGGATACACTAAATATTGGAGCAGCAAAGTAAATGTATATATAAATCTCATTTTGGGGATCATTACCCAGCCGGGCATTACATATAATATAAAATCTTATTCCGGGAATCATAACCCAAGCGACAATGTGTGCATATATATAAAATTCCAAGAATTGCCCAAGCCGGCATATATATATATATATATATATATATGAACCTTAATTTTGAGAATCACCCAAGCCAGAGGATATATATATAATTTCAAGAATCATGACCCAAAGGTCCAAACCATAGATATTTGTAATGGAGCGCTTTAATGGAAAAAGAGCCAAAGGTATCAAAGCCTTATATGGTGGGACCCTTTCCCAATCGCATCGGAGAAAAATTGTGAAGCGGAATATGTAAACAATAAAAAGTTGCAATTGCGATTGGAAGTCCAGACCTGATGGGTATCTAAACTACAATTTATATATACCTTGAGTTCTAGCCAACAGTGACTGATCGCATCGGAAAAAGGTGGAATATCGAAACATGCAACAAAGAGTTGCGATTGAGATTGGAAGTCTGGATCCAACGGGTATATAAACTACAATTTATATATACCTTGAGTTCCGGTGAACAGTGACTGATCACATCAGAAAAAGGTGGAATATCGGAACATGCAACAAAGAGTTGCGATTATGATTGGAAGCCCGGACCCGATGGGTTTATAAAACATAATTGATATGTGTCGGAACATACCATTGAAGGATGCGATTGCGATCAATCGCAAAGGTGTCAATTGCATCGGACAAAAGCAGAGCATGAGAGAAATATATTAAAAGACTTGTGATTGTGATTGAAGCCTAGACCCGATGGGTTTATAAAACATAATTGATATGTTTCAGAACATACCATTGAAGGATGCGATTGCGATCAATCGCAAAGGTGTCAATCACATCGGACAAAAGTAGAGCATCAAAGCAATATATTAAAAGACTTGCAATTGCAATTGAAGCCCAGACCCGATGGGCTTATAAACTATGATTAACAAGTATTTGAGTTCCAATCGCATCGGCAAAGAACAATGAAGAGTGATCAGTCACATCGGAGCAAGGCAGCTTGTGATTGCGATCAATCGCAATCGGAAATTGCTGGAGGAGAAATATATCGCATCAGAAAGCATGGCAAGTGGGCCCGAAAGGGCATTTGTTAAGTATTAATATGATTCTTCATTGAAGTGGCGGTTTGTTTGTTAAAAATTTATATAAGGATGCTGATTGTATTGAAATGTGCCGCATGGACTATGGACCCATGGGCCTCGGCTTAAGGTGGAGGGCAATTATTAATAATTGCGATGTATGTAAGTTCTGCTTGCGAAACTTTCCACATCAACAAGACACTTACTGTATGAAAAGTGTTGGAATAAGACCAGATTTAAACTCAACAGTTACACATATATACAAAATGCACTAATATACCAAGCACAATTACATTTTTGCAGCAGTTACACCACAGCAGAGGACGGAAAAGAAAGTAGAGCTGAAAAGAGATAAAACACAGTCACAGAAAAGACAAACACAATCAAAGAAAAGAAAAATGCGCAGCAAACCAAAAGACTAAATGAGTGGAGCTGGAGTTCTCATTGTAATTTGAATGTAAATATTTTTAATTGATTTATATTATTGCGATGCATTGGCAAGTCTCCGGAGGAAAAACAAATCTCCCACTGTAATATTGAAATTAATTCATGTTGTTAGATTTTCTGAATGAGCAAGTGAAAGAAATGAAAAGGCGGAAAGCAAAGAGGCATGGCTGTTCATTCCAAATTCATTAAGGAATGCTAACAGTCACAAGAAAATCCTTATAAATAATATCATCTTGATATGCAAAAGGAGGTTAGAGAGAAAAAATAGAGAGAATGCAGAGTATAGAAGAGTGAGGCAGAGAATATTAAGAAAAGAAGAGCAAAAAGAGATGCTATAGAACAGAGCTGATACCTGAGGTAAATCAGCAAACACTCAGTTTGATAAATTGATGAAGTTGGAGCTTCCCTATCAACTTGTAGCTTGATAACTGTCAATTATGGGCGGTCGGGCGGGCGGGGTTGGAGCCTGCTCTAGGTTGGTGCACTGCGAGAGAAGTCAGAAGGAGTTAGTGCTTCCTTACCGATTTGTAACACGGTGAGGTTGGAGCCTCATGTAGGTTGGTGCCTACAGAAAATCAGTGGTGAGAGGGAGTTGGAGCTTGCCTTTGCATCACAACAATAATAAGATGTGGTTTTCTCCCTTTATGGGTTTCCACTTATATCTGGTGTCTCTGTGCATGATGTTTATGTGTTGATTTGATTTATATCATCTGCTTAATACCTGCTGCTCTCATATTAAGTCTACTGTTATATTGTATTAATACTTGCTGCTCACATTCTAAGATTACTCACATATTAAGTTGGACATGAAATGAAGGTGTAAATAAGGTTTAATGAAATTTTTTAAAAGTTCATGAATGTGTTAAACTGATTCACCCCCCCCCTCTCAGTTTAACTAAGGGTTCAACAATTGGTATCTGAGTGAGGTTCCTTTGTACCAATTTAACAACTGAAAGGAGATTCTAGGTTCTTAGAATGGCTAGTAAAGAAGGATGCTCAACCAATAAAGCCCCTTTCTTTACAGGTGTAAATTATGCCTTCTGGAAAATCAGGATGAGGACATACATAATGTCTCTAGGAATAGAAGTTTGGGGTGCTGTGGAATTAGGATATGCCCCAAAGGCAACTGAATCAGAGAAAGAATCCAAACAATATTTTGTAGCTAACACAAAAGCCATGAATGCCATCTTGAATGGATTGTGTGAAGCAGATTTTATCAAAGTAATGCACAAAGACACTGCCAAAGAGATGTGGGATACTCTGGAGAACATCCATGAAGGAGACAAGAAAGTAAAGACTGCCAAACTTCAAGTCTATAGAGCCCAGTTTGAGAACTTAAAAATGAATGATGATGAAGACATTGACAGTTTCTTCCTAAAAATTGCAGAAATTGTTAACAATATGAAAGCTCTTAGAGAAACCATGCCAGAAAGTATAATTGTGCAAAATATTCTAAGATCTCCTCCATCCAGGTTTAATCCTAAGGTGTCTGCAATAGAAGAAATAGTTGATTGGGAAACCTTGACCATGAACCAGCTACTTGGAAATTTAACAGCATATGAGATGAAGCTCCCACAGAAGAAGCCAAGTACGAGGGAGGCAGCCTTTAAAACATAAAAGAAGAAAGAAGAAGAGGAAGACATATGCTCTTGCTCGGATCAAGAAGAGGCAAATTTTGTCAAGAAACTGGATAGAGGTTCAGGTAAATACAAAGGTAAACTTCCTTTCAAATGCTTTAACTGTGGAAGAGTTGGACACTATGCTGCTAAGTGTCCTCACAAGAAAGTAAAAAATCAGGGTCAAGAATCAGAGAAAAATACATCAAAGAACTGGCAGAAAGGAAAGAAGTTCAGCAGAAAATCCTTCTATGCTCAACTAGAAAGCAGTACATCTGAAGATCCAGATGAACTCTCAAGTGAAGATGGAACCTCTGAATTTTTATTAATGGCTATAGAAGAACTTGAAGGTCTCCTGCTAGAAGATGAAGAAGAAGAAGGTGAAGTCGACCTTGAGGGGGAGCTAAGAAGTGCTCTAGAAGAGATTGATAGACTCAAGCTGAAATGTAGAAAACAAAAGGACATTCTCCTCAAGTATGTACGAGAAGAACAGAATTCAGAAGTCCTTATGCAGCTAAAGATAGAGCTTGAAGAAGCCAAGAATATAGAGGACATGTTACTTAAGAAAATCAAAGAAAAAACTCAGGAACAAGAAAAGTTGGAAGAAGAAGTAGTATGTCTCAGGAAGAAATTAGAAAATTCTCAAAGGAAAGTGGTTATAAACTCTTCTCAAAAAACAAGCTCTAGTAAGTTGAATGAAATTCTGGTTGCTCAAAGATCCCCTATGATAAAAACTGGAATAGGCTATGAAGGAGAATCAAGTAAAGGCAAAGAAAAGGTTGACAAAGAGATTATTTTTGAAAAGAAGAATGATGAAGCAGCTCAAAAAATTCCTACAAAAGAAGAAACCTGTAATAAGGAAGACAAAGATCAGAAGAAACCACTAGTAGCAAAGAATGTAATAAATACTAAGACCCCTGAGTATGTAAAATTTGGAAACCATCAAAGGAGATTCTTCCCTCCTATGAAGAATGCCACTTGTTATGCTTGCCACAAGCTGGGACACATTGCTGCATATTGTCATGCAAGGAGGAGTAATTCAAACCAGCAAAAGATGCAAACATTGAAGAGACTGCCTCAAGCAAACAAATGGAAGAGACAACCTTACATCAGGTATGCAAATATTTTCTATGGTTACTGTTTTTATTGTAAGGAATTTGGTCATAAAATCATTGAGTGTAGAAAGTATGGACAAAGATTGATGTTTAACACCTCAAGGAAGTTTGTGAATCAAAGAAATTATGTTCATACTCATAATTCTACAAAAATTATGATCAAATGTTGTGTATGCAATCAAGTTGGACATATACCTTCCAAATGTCCTCTAAGAAGATGTAATTCATCACCTCACAAAAGATACCAAACAAAAGGGTGCCTCCAGTGGATAAAGAAGGTGAATAAATGTGACTTGGCTCTAACTACTCAAGATATGAAAAGCCAGTGGTATTTGGATAGTGGCTGCTCAAAACACATGACTGGAGATAGAAGCAATTTTATAACTCTTGATGAAAAGAAATCTGGCAATGTTACTTTTGGCAATGATAAATCAGGTAAAATGAAGGGAAAAGGCTCAGTTAGCATAGACAATGGTAGAGGAAAGGCCCAAGATGTACTATTTGTAGATGGGCTGAAAGCAAATTTACTAAGTGTCAGTCAGATGTGTGACAAAGGCTGTGAAGCTATTTTTAAAGCACAAGATTGTGAAGTCAGATCAAGCACCACAGGTAAGACTCTACTCAAAGGAGTTCGAACAGAGAGTAATTTTTACATTGTGAAAGAGGAAGATGAAGCATGTCATCTTAACAAACTAGAAGAGTCATGGTTATGGCAGAAAAGGTTGGGACATCTCAGCTTCGATCACATAATCAGACTAAGCAAGAAGAAAGTTGTTAGAGACATGCCAAAAATAAAGAGGCCTTCTAATACCATATGAAAATCATGTCAATTAGGCAAACAGACTCGCACATACTTCAAGGCCAAAGATGAGTTATCAACAAGAAGACCTCTACAACTTGTGCACATGGACTTGTGCGGACCTGCAAGAGCTAAAACACCAAGTGGAGAATCCTACTTCATGCTGATAATAGATGATTTCTCCAAAATGACATGGGTTGCCTTTCTCAAGAATAAATCGGAAGCTCTGGAAAAATTCAAAATATTCAAAGATTTAGAAGAAAAACAGATAGGATGTGAGCTGAAATGCATCAGATCAGACAAAGGAGGTGAATTCACAGATTATGACTTTTCTTATCTATGCAATGAACATGGCATAAAACAACAATTTACTATTGCAGGGACACCTCAACAGAATGGAGTGGCAGAGAGACAAAATAGATCTGTTCAACAAATTTCCAGAGCCACGATGCAAGAGAATAATATTCCTCAAACCTTCTAGGCAGAAGCAGTACACATTACAGTGTATATCCTTAATAAAGCTCACTTAAGGCCAAGCAATGACAAGACTCCCTATGAAATATGGCATGGAAAACCAGCTTCAATCAAACATTTCAGAATCTTTGGAAGCAAGTGTTACATAAAGAATAATGATGAAAATCTTGGAAAATTTGACGCAAGAGTAGATGAAGGGATATTTATAGGATATACATCCAAAAGTAAAGGGTACAGGTGCTACAACAAGACTCTTCAGAAAATAGTAGAAAGAATTGACGTGAGATTTGATGAATAACTTCCAAACAATACAAGAGATACTGACTGCTGCAGTTCATCAGACAACCATGAAGAAGAAAACCAAGATGATGAGGAAACAAGCAGGAAAACAGAAGATACAGAGCTGAGTTCTAAAGCACCCTCAAGATATGCTCAGAAGAACCATCCTGAAGATCAGATAATTGGAGACAAGAGAGTAGGGGTCCAAACAAGAAGGCAGCTAATAGAACAAACTGAAGAGGTATACATAGCCATGTTGTCACAAATAGAGCCAAAGAAATTTGAAGAAGCCAGCAAGGACAAGTATTGGGTAAAGGAAATGCATGAAGAATTGGACCAAATTGAGAAGAACAATACCTGGGAACTAGTTCCTACACCAATTGAGAAAAATATCATTGGTTCAAAATGGGTATTCAAAAACAAAATGAATGAGCAAGGACAAGTAATCAGGAATAAAGCCAAACTGTTCTGCAAAGGATATTCACAAATCGAAGTACTTGATTACGATGAAACATTTGCCCCTGTAACCAGAATGGAAGCCATCATAATGTTTCTGGCCTTTGCTAGCTACCAAAACTTCAAAGTATATCAAATTGATGTGAAATCTGCATTTCTGAATGGAGATCTAGAAGAATAAGTCTACATGGAACAACCAAAAGGTTTTTCTTTAACAGAAAAAGAAGACTATGTGTGTAGACTGAAGAAGGCTCTATATGGACTGAAATAGGCTCCTCATGCTTGGTACTCAAGACTGGATAAATATTTGCAAAAACAAGGCTTTAAGAGAGGTGGAGTAGACATCAATCTATACATAAAAGCCCTTGAAAATCAACTCCTGATTGTTGTAGTATATGTTGATGACATTATGTTTGGAAGCAACAGAGAAGAACTAGCAAAAGGGTTTGCTGATGAGCTGAAAATAGAGTTTGAGATGTATATGATTGGAGAGCTCAGTTTCTACTTAGGACTTCAAATTCAACAAAAGAACACAGGTACATTCATCTCACAGGAAAAATACTTAAAAGAAATGTTGAAAAAGTTGAAAATGGAGGACTGTAAATCTGTGTCAACTCCCATGATCACGGGATGCATGCTGTGTGCTGATGATGGGTCTGCAGATATAGATCAAAAACTCTACAGATCCATGATAGGAAGTCTATTGTATCTGACAGCATCAAGACCAGACATCATGCTAGAAGTAGGACTAGTGGCTAGATATCAAGCAGCACCTAAACAAAACCATCTTCTGGCAGTAAAAAGAATATTTAGATATCTACAAGGAACAACACAGTATGGACTTTGGTATACTAAAGGCAAAAGCTTCACTTTGACAGCATACATAGATGCAGATTGGGCCAACTGTGTGGATGAAAGGAAAAGCACAAGTGGAGGTTCTTTCTATATAGGAGAAAGTCTGGTGGCATGGTTAAGAAAGAAAGAAACATATATCTCTCTGTCTACAGTAGAAGCAGAATATATAGCAACAACAGCATGTTGTACACAATTCATGTGGATGAAGAAAACCCTCCAAGACATGAAGGTAAGCATTGATGAACCTATCTCAATCAAATATGATAATACAAGTGCTATAAGTATATCTAAAGACCCTGTGCTTCACTCTAAAACTAAACATATCCCAATCAGGTATCATTTTCTTTGAGAAAAAGTGGCTCAGAAGATAGTAAAACTGGAGTATGCGCCAACAAAAGAATAGACAACAGATATATTTACCAAACCACTTGCTAGAGAATCATTTGAATATTTGAGAGACAGATTAGGGGTAGTATCTATAGATGTTATTCTATAATATGAAGAGAAAGCACAGTTTTAGGGGGAGAACAGAAATGAAAATATCATTCATAGGGGGAGATCAATCGACAAGGGAAGCATGAAAACAGGTCCTCAAGATCAAAAGGATTATGGCAAGAATACATTCAGCTTAAAAGAATCAATAAATAGGCAAAAGGATCAGTGGCGTAGTGGAAGAGTGGTGCCTCCAACGCAGGAAGAGTGGTCAACCTAACGTAAATCTAATCCAAAGGTTGAAGCTACAACGTACAAAGTCAGAAAATCCCAGAGAAAGAAAATGCACGAAATCACAGGATCAAAGAATAGAAACTACACTAAGAATTCAAACCCCTTGCCATTGATGTCAAAGGGGGAGGAAGAGCAAGCAACAAGAGGAAGAGTAGGCAAACATGAAGAGCAAGCAACAGGAGGAGAGCAGGCAAATAGAGAAAGTGTATTGCCATCAATGCCAAAGGGGGAGACTATTGGAAATATTTTCATTGACGGAAATGGAGGCAGCAAAGACAGAGACAGACAATGGAGGCAGCAAAGAAGCAAATGAAGGAAGCAAAGGAAACAGGCAGAGGCAGAGGCAGCGAATGTAGAGGTAGAGCCATTATCACTGCAAAGGCAGAGGTAGAAGCAGTGAAGGAAGAGGCAGAGCCCAGTCAGAAAACAACAAATATAGAGGAAGAGATGAATAGAGGTAGAGCCGTTATCGCATAAAGGTAGAGGCAGAGACACAACCGTTATTCCGAGAATCACTACCCCAGCTAGAGGATATATATATAAAATTCCGAGAATCGCCCAAGTCGGCAGATATATATATATATATATATATATGTACCTTAATTCCGAGAATTACCCAGCTGGGCGTTATCTATATATATATATATAACTTTATTCCGAGAATCAAAACCCAAGCCGGAGGATATATATATATATATAAAATTCCGAGAATTGCCCAAGCCGGCAGATATATATATATATATATATATATATATATATATATATATATATATATATGTACCTTAACTCCGAGAATTACCCAGTCGGCCATCATATATATATATATATATAACACTTTATTCCGAGAATCAAAACCCAAGACGAAGGATATATATATATATATATATATATTTGTAATGGAACGCTTTAATGGAAAAAGAGCCAAAGGTATCAAAGCCTTATATGGTGGGACCCTCACCCAATCGCATCGGAGAATATAAGAGCAACGGAACATGCAACAAAGAGTTGCGATTGCGATTGGAAATCCAGACCCGATGGGTATATAAACTACAATTTATATATACCTTGAGTTCTGGTGAACAGTGACTGATCGCATCGGAAAAAGGTGGAATATTGGAACATGCAACAAAGAGTTGCATTACATTGAAGTTCGGATCTGATGGGTATATAAACTACAATTTCTATATACCTTGAGTTCCGGTGAACAGTGACTGATCGCATCGGAAAAAGGTGGAATATCGGAACATGCAACAAAGAGTTGCGATTGCGATTGGAAGCCCGGACCCGATGGGTTTATAAAACATAATTGATATGTGTCGGAACATACCATTGAAGGATGTGATTGCGATCAATCGCAAAGGTGTCAATCGCATCGGACAAAAGCAGAGCATCGGGGCAATATATTAAAAGACTTGCGATTGCGATTGAAGCCCGGACCCGATGGGCTTATAAAATATGATTAACAAGTATTTGAGTTCCAATCGCATCGACAAAGAACAATGAATAGTGATCAATCGCAGCGGAGCAAGGCAGCTTGCGATTGCAATCAATCGCAATCAGAAATCGCTGGAGGAGAAATATATCGCATCGGAAAGCGTGGCAAGTGGGCCCGAAAGGGCATTTGTTAAGTATTAATATGATTCTTCATTGAAGTGGCAGTTTGTTTGTTAAAACTTTATATAAGGATGCCGATTGTATTGAAATGTGCCGCGTGGACTGTGGACCCACGGGCCTCGGCTTAAGGTGGAGGGCGATTATTAATAATTGCGATGTATGTATGTTCTTCTTGCGGAACTTTCCACATCAACAAGACACTTACTGTATGAAAAGTATTGGAATATGCCCAGATTTAAAGTCAACAGTTACACATATATACAAAATACACTGATATACAAAACACAGTTACATGTTTGCAGCAGTTACACCACAGCAGAGGACAGAAAAGCAAACAGAGCTGAAAAGAGATAAAACACAGTCACAGAAAAGACAGACACAGTCAAAGAAAATACAAATGCGCAGCGAGCCAAAAGACTAAATGAGTTGAGCTGGAGTTCTCATTGTAATTTGAATGTAAATATTTTTAATTGATTTATATTGTTGTGATGCATCAGCAAGTATCCGGAGGAAAAACAAAGCTCCCACTGTAATATTGAAATTAATGCATGTTGTTATATTTTCTGAATGAGCGAGTGAAAGAAATGAAAAGGCAAAAAGTGAAGAGGCATGGCTGTCCATTCCAAATTCATTGAGGAATTCTAACAGTCACAAGAAAATCCTTATAAATAATATCATCTTGATATGCAAAAGGAGGTTAGAGAGAGAAAATATAGAGAATGCAGAGTATAGAAGAGTGAGGCAGAGAAGATTAAGAAAAGAAGAGCAGAAAGAGATGCTACAGAACAGAGCTGATACCTGAGGTAAATCAGCAAACACTCAGTTTGATAAATTGAGGAAGTTGGAGCTTCCCTATCAAGTTGTAGCTTGATAGCTGTCAGTTGTAGCTGATTGAGGTTGGAGCCTCCTGTAGGTTGGTGCCTGCAGAAAATTGAAGGGAGTTGGTGCTTCCTTGCAAGTTGTAGCTTGCAGAATTGAGGTAGGAGCCTCCCGTAGGTTGGTGCCTGCAAAAAAACAGTGGTGAGAGGGAGTTGGAGCTTGCCTTTGCATCACAACAATAATAAGATGTGGTTTTCTCCCTTTATGGGTTTCCACTTATATCTGGTGTCTCTGTGCATGATGTTTATGTGTTGATCTGATTTATATCATCTGCTTAATACCTGTTGCTCTCATATTAAGTCTACTGTTATATTGTATTAATACTTGCTGCTCACATTCTAAGATTACTCACATATTAAGTTGGACATGAAATGAAGGTGTAAATAAGGTTTAATGAAAAGTTTTAAAAGTCCTTGAATGTATTAAACTGATTCACCCCGCCCCCTCTCAGTTTAACTAAGGGTTCAACAAA